>JASDQU010713196.1:13434-24128 GCA_032191745.1 Picea mariana
CTAACGCAAATAAGTTATTGAACCACACTTCTGCATAGCCATGAGCATCAGAGCTAGTCATTGATATACCAGAGCTAGTAATCAATGTTCAGAGCTTTTACTTCTATGGTAACACTTGTTCTTTAGCTCTTACCTTTCCTGTATTGGTATAATCAAGTCATGGATTGAGTCGTAGTTATAGAAAGTATACATAGTGTAATACTCATGTATAACATGAACTAAGACCATTGTAATATCGTACACAATAAGAAAACAAGATAGAATCATAGTAATAAGGGTAATACAACTTACTAAGATATTAGGTTCCATTAGCATATGGGTCACACTATCTTAACCTCATATCCTTAGTTATTCCACTCTGTTTATGTGAGAACCATTGTCTATATATGACATAGTGTTAGTTATACCTAGTGTATTATCCTAATCAATAGTACATAAAGTTGGAAACAATGAATCTATCATATCAGTAGTGCATGAATACTGGATTACACTAGTATAGAGGTAACCAAGCTTGAATATGTTATGATAAGAGAAAATGAGTGGTTGGAATAGGCCATAGCTTGTGATTGTATTTTTCTTAGATAGGTTACAACACTTGATTACAGATCAAACTAAGCTATGTTATGTTGAAATAAAGACAGTGATTCTCAATACGACACTGATTCATTATCTATGAAGTTGTTTATACGACTGTATTCATCATATTCAAACATTACTATATTACAATTATGTTCATAGCTCATGTTAGTCATGTAAGCTTAATATGTAGATACAATAATCTCAAATAAGGATAACAACATATCAAACACACATCGGTTTAGCTACGTATTACTCTTAGTTATTACTATGGATTCAATATTATCTATATATTATGCTTATACTTATCCTTGTTACACATCATAGAACATGAACAAATCTTCTTGTATAAGGCATAACCCTGTATTATGTTGAGATCATAGAAGCATAGAGTAGAGTATCATAAGCTGAATGTAAAGATAGAGTAGAGTATCATAAGTTGAATGTAAAGATTGTTGTTGTATTTGTATTAGTACTGAGTGAGAACAAATACCATGAATATGAAAAGGTATAAGAAGTGTATACCCGTAACATATGAGCACAACCGGTATAGGTCTTATTCATATCCTATACTAGGAGTAGAACCCTAATCAATAGGAGTGCAACATCAGTGTCATTATGTACCGAATATGATGGAATTACTTCTAAGCAAATAATGTAGTGTAATTCAATTTGTTCATAGGGCTTGTTGCGATATCATATCATATCATCTCATTATTTCATCATGTTCAACCCTATACAGTTAGATAGTATTATTACAATGGGTTTGATTCATGTTTCTATACACTTACTTGTATCCCTATTGTTTCCATGATACTGAGCTTGTTAGGCTAGCTAATACACTAATCACTATGTTGTAATTAATGGGAAACATACACTTATAGGGATAATACATGGTATTGTAACTCAGCTTAAATCTCATATTGTAGTCATGTCTATTACTAAAAGCTTAGATACGGTATATGTAATGATATATTAGTAATAACATATATGATAAGCTGTATACCATTACCTCTATAAGTAATATGGATCCCTATTAACTAATGGTAATGCTTCTATGATTTAGATAGTCTATGATTACAATATGGTCACTGTATTATAACTCATTGTTATGAATACAATGATTACCCTTGATATTGTGATAATACTTGAGCTTCATACTAGCTAATTATGGAAGAGTAACAAGTAAGTAACCTTGATAAGTTGTACACGGTATGCTTGATCCTTGCTAATTACATAATACACTATAGATTAGCATAGGGTTGAGCTTGAACACTATACATATCCATGTAACTTCATTTTTCACACTCTTTCTCTATCATGTAAACTAATTGTATTGATAGACTAGTATGTACATTATAACTAGGAGTGATGCCTAGCCTAGCTCCAAGTAACACGAATGATTCAGAGATATACAATGGAATCAAATTAGGCACAGGATAGTTAAATATCATAAGCTAATAGAAGAAGATACCTATCATATTTACATAATATAAGCACGATCATGGTCACACTATATTACTATCGATCCTAGTTATATGAGCATAGTGACAAATAATCTTCTATATCAATTCCACATCTCATAACTATAATATATTATGGGATTACTTATTCTTATTACTCGTATTGAATAGTGTAAATAGAGATATTGCTATAAGCAACACTATAACTATACTAGTAGCATCATTAACAAGGGTCTTACAAAGGGTGTACTCTTATCCAATACATATGGGTTTTACTTACTCTGATTAAGCGAAAGCTAAAGCAATGGAATCAACTTCATCTCTTACCCGTATGAGCTATGTGAATATTAAGATAAAGGTAAGAGTGTAGAGTCTGAGTCTAAGGTATAGGCCACTAATCTTTGTATGATCTTCATGGAATACTATGGCTATTATCTATACCACCCTGTATCATAGTATGCATATCAATTCCTCTTCTTCATATGTTACCATATTCACCGGTAAATATCAGACAACTCCTTGGGTTTTCTATTACTAGTATCTATACCATATAAGCAATATGTTCATGTTAGTTGTATTGGGATTAGTTCATGTCTATCACCTATACCTTCCAAATTGACTCCTATTATGTGCTAGATGTTATTGTGTTCACTAGAACAAAGGGTATACCATATAAGAAATATGTTTATGTTAGTTGTATTGGGATTAGTTCATGTCTATCACCTATACCTGCCAAATTGACTCCTATTTTGTGCTAGATGTTATTGTGTTCACTAGAACAAAGGGAACATAACTAGTGCAGATTAAGTTAATGGTAGTAATACTAACATAGAATCATAAGTCACACTACAACTCGTACTTTGAATTACAACAATAGAGCATAGAGATATACATGGTGTGTTTCCATATTAGTTACGATCATGTTGTTATTACAATAGATTACATGATTTGATTATTATAAGTATTATTACCGATTTTAGTTATATTACCTTGATTAGGGAAACTACGTATATGGTGTGTACAAATTATTCAGATAAAACACATATAACTATGGGTTTTAATAAGGACATAACAAGTGAGGCTTGAGCATATCATAAGTAAGATATTGGTTAAGTTGAATAGGAGAGCACAACCCTTACTAACATGATCTCATTATAACAAGTATGATTGTAACTATTATATAAACAAGCAAGTGATTAGAATGATTACCATTAATCTGTATACCTTTATTGTAACCATGTATTCGTATGTAATGGTCATAATGTAACATAAGCTTGCTATATCCAATTAATCTATCTTTACCATTGATCTAAGCTATCACGTTGTTTCCATACTAGGAAGTTAGTAATCATTAACCCTATATGAGCTAATACCATGTGACTAATGAAATCACCTCTTATTACTAGCATATATTACTCTACTTGATAAAACTATCCCTATTTAACCATAATCACGTACTGTTTACATGATACCACTGTAGATCCATATCTGGGGTAATAGAACTATCTCTTTACATGGAACTATTTTAATTCCATAATAGAGACTATTATATAAAGCTGATTAAATGAGTAATCATAACACTAGTAATACAACCTATATAACTAAGATATGGAACCAATGAGTGAATAATGATTACATAGACCTGTGATACAGCTCATAGAACACACATAACTTTATGAATACTAGTGATCTCATTGTACAAACTAGTATGATTCAATTAGAGTATAAGCTTAACCACAACGATCCTTATTCTACATAATGTATGGTTTACTATTATCTCACATTGAATATGATATCTGTTAGAACATAAGTCAAAATATGAAATAAAGATTCAAATTTTGAATGATTTCTTAAATTGTTCTTGATTTTGTCGTTAATCAATAAACTTTCTCTTTAGAATTTCTATTTTATACACTAGTAAAATTCATTGTTTGTGTTTTGACAGGGATGATCCATCCTAAACCGTCAATCCTGACGTATATTGATATCGATGATTCACGGGATTTCAGGGGTACAGAGTTGCACACTGTTTAATTCATGCAGTATTCTTGTTCATGGTTCCACTTTGGGACTTCATCCTTCAGATTTATTTGAATATTTTGTTTCAAGTTGTCTTGAATCCCCGAATTTCTGAAGCTCGAAATCAGTCCAATGCTATATCCTCTCCCTTGAATATTTATTTGGGACTTTTCACTTTGGGATTTCAAACTCCTTGTTTATTGAACTTTTTAGTCTCGAATTTATGAATCTCTGAAGCCCCGAAGTTATGAAATAAACATTCATAAGATAAATACTTAGCTAATATGTCATATGCCACCTAACATTCATTACATGTGGAGACACGTAGCACTTATTTTAGGAATTTTCGGACACGTAATTAACACATTTCAGGATGACACATGTCACCCATGTTCTTACAACACATAATCATATGTGATGTCATCCCACCATGTCACTCTGGGAGACTCTTCTCCAAGATATCATATTATCAACGAATCCAAGAAGTGTCGAAGTGTTGAAGGTCTGGACTAACGAAGTGTTGAAGTGTTGGAGATTAAAGTATAAGTAATGATTAATAAATCTTTATTAAGGGTAACTAATCACTTCGTGACTCTGGCCTTCGGAATAATTTTAACATTCTCTATTGAATAACCCTGAATTCCCAAAGTGTTGGAGTACTTATTCTCACTAATTCATATTATTAATGATAATTAAACATGATTAGGGTAATAAATTCGTGTAAAGTTTGTTGTCGTTAGGTAATAAATTTACCAACTTTTAGCATTATGACCTTGTCGTTCAAATGAGAAATATTAAATGTAGAATTAATTGCGTGTTTAATTATGATTTGATAAAAGATTTGAACTCCACCTCTTCTTTGTATTCTCATTCATAACTCTACCTCATATCTGCATTCACATTCACAAGTATTATTTTTCTTACAGGAGTGAATATTGTCAAAAATAACTCATGGCGCCTCGAAGGGAAGAAAAAAAACATGTCCAAGACTAGTCTATAGAGGAGCCAAACCCAAATTCTAATTTGTATTCGGATACTACTGCTCATTTAATAGGAAGCATCAAATCTTGGGCACAGGTTTATGAAATCCTCAAGGAAGAGAAATCCACAATTTATGATGATGAAAGTAAGGAGGAAGATGTTCTAAATATAAACAAGCTCAAGGAGGTGGCCGAGTCTGAATTACATAAGGTAGCAACACAACCTAAATTATTTCCCTACATAGACATGATACGCTTGGCTCTAGAGCATGTGGATATACCAACCATAACCATCTACAACCATCAACGTACTATTGTCGGCTCGTTTCGACCTAAAGATATCCAAGTAATGTATAATTTTTCCAATAATCTCAAATATGTTTACAATGCAGAATTTGTGAAGAAGTTTGAGAAAGAGGAATGTATAGATTATGACATAAGTGTCCATGATATAGTTAAAACTTGGTGGGGAAATGAAAACAAATTTAAAGCAGATAGTCATGGTATATATTCTACAACTTCTTGTGATGCACATATTATGTACATAGATATGATGCTCTGTAGATTGTATGGAAAGAAAAACCATGCACATTTCACTGTAGATTGGGTACCTATTATTCATGAAGTTGCAGAAGGTTTTACTTTTAATTGGGGAAAGTTGTTGTCTGATAACTTGGTCAAACAAATAGGGGCTTATACAAGTCAGAGGTCTAAAGGTGAGCCAACTCTTTTTTATATGTCAACATATATTATGGATGTTATATGTTACACAACCCCTTTCCATTTGATGAATTGGAGTTGGACTTCGAAAAATTCTGAGCCAATACACATCTATCATTCTAAATTGTGGGAGGAAAATGCAAAATATCATTTTTATAAAATTTTCCATAATGTTATCATCATGATTCATGAATCTCTATATGGCAACCCTCCTCTCAAGATATTTGAGAAAATTATGGGAAATTTAGTTACAATTACAGACTAGTACACCAAGGAGAGTTTTTCTTATATCAGAGTTTATTGTTGTTTCACATCTCCTCATTATTTACCTAAACAAATTCCAAATAGACTCATTTGCAGGGAAGTGGCATACCAAACAATTGATACGGGCATAAATAAATAATTGAAGGAAACGAAGAAGAGGGTATGGACAAATTATCCCATACCTAAGGTTGAAGCTTCATCCTTGGAAGAGATCGCATTGTCTTCTATTGAATTCAAAAGACACGATCCACATAAGGTAGTTGAAAATCATCTGGTTCAGTTCGGCATGAAAAAGTACTTTCATGAAGACTCTCCACTTGATGATATTTTCAAAGGAGAAAAGTTATATGATGAAGTTCTATCCAGGATAAAAAATATTCCTAATACAGAACAATCATATTTTCTTAATTTTCAAAAGCACAGGAGAAGTTTTCTGCCAAATATTTTACAAGCAAAGCAAAGTATTACTCATAATGGAAATCCACCTTCAGAGGTGCTACCATATTATAATACAAATAACATGATTTTCCTTAGATCAAAACCAAGAAAGTTGATAAAACACTAGAGACATTATCAAAAGATACAACAATGAAGGAACCAACTCTATCAGATAAGAACTTACAAGAAACATTGGAAATGTTTGAAGCTTTTATGAAGCATGGACATATTTTTCCTCAGATTACTTCAAACATTGAAACTCCTTTAAAGGATATTACTACTCAAGGAGAATCTACTGCACTTACATCCCCCATTCCATTCTTAATTCCTCTTAGAGAAAGATTTGAGATACATGGTACAGAGGTAGTAAATGTTGAAGATATGACACCTATTGAGCTAGAAGAAATGTCTTCATCAGACTTCTTCTTTAACAAAAGATGAAAGCTATTGCGTAGAGAGAGATTCAGAAGAAAGGAGGTGTAATAACAAAAATGCATAGGATGATATTTTATGGTTAGGGACAGAGTGACCCTAAATTTGAAAAATAGGTAGTTGATTCTTTAGGATCTTTTGCAACAACAAATTTGTGGTCAATGGACAATTTAAGAGAAAAAAATGATCAGAAATATATTTTAATTACGCAGTTGCAAAACAATTCGAAACAAATAGAGGTAATTATTAGGGATTGAGTTAATTTTGAACTAGTTTAGGTCCAACAAAGTTATGAACATCAGATCAAATAGATGGAAGAAAAGATAAGAACAAGTATTCAAGATCAACAAATGTTGAAAAATACTCTATCCTATAAAGATGCATTATTACTTCATTTAAAATCTCAGATCAAAAAGGTTGAAAATGAAATTGTTGATATTTCTTCTTTTAAGAAACATGCTCTAGAGGTTAATGATGGATTACAGTTAGCCCAAGATATTCATGTGAAATATTGGAAAGTATTCAAAAAAAATATCTTATCATCAATTATTCATTACAAATAATTGTTGATAAAGAAAAAGAGTTGTTCAATACAAGATCTAAGTTTCAAGAATTGATGATGTGGAATCATGGTTTAAATGTACCGGGAATTGCTCAGTTTACAAAATTTGAACATTTAAAGAGTGAAATGGCGATAAAGACTTGGGAAAATAACATGAAAGAAAGTAAAATATTGGCCAAAGAAGCCAAAGAAGCCTGTTTAAATTCTCTACTGGAAGTAGATGTAGAAATGGATGAGATTGACCTTGGTGATGTTCATTCAATGATTGAGACTCTTAATGTAAATTATAAGAGAGAATATTTGAAGAAAAGTAGAGAAAAGGATAAAGCTGACACTCAACAAATGACTCAAGTTTTTTTTTTTTTTGTTTGTTAATTTGTGTGGAACCTGTTGGCTACACGATTAACCTATGGCTTGAGAAACCACGACTCAGGGGCATCTAAGCCGTCAAAATCACCCGGGGATCACACCCGGCCTGAGCCACACCAACCCTTAACATGGTTGGATTTTTTGTCCCCGCAGGTTTCGAACCGGTGACTTTAACATCACGGAGTGGCTTAACAACACACTCCATCACCGACTGTCCTACACCTCGGGGACAACAAATGACTCAAGTTAACATGCATATTTTAAACCATTTCCTGGTTAAGAACAATTTATAGTGTCAAATTACTCATCAAGCTACAATCATAATTCAAAATAATTTACCATTGGTACATAGAAAGGAAATTTGAAAGAAAATATCATTAAGTTGGATTCTTTACATTATTTTGTGAGCCTAGAATAAATCTTTGGAACAACAAGGTCAACACATAGGGTATATTACAAGTAATGAAACTAAGTCTAACCAATATGTATAATACTTCATGTTAGTTATGGAGTTACAGTACCTATCTATGCGTAAACAAAGATTATCTAATATGAATCAATGGAAATCACTCTCATTACAACAATCCCATTACACCTTAAGTATGTGATAGCTTAAGCATAAAAAGTAAGGACAACTTATATTACACTAAATACATAGAACATAGATGGATAAGATAGCTCGATTTCACTTGTATTGAAAGATATAACTATAAAAAATAACGTAACCTAATCATGTTGTGGTATTCCTTTTACATAGCCTTTACTAATCTCCTATCATTGCACTAACTATCTCATCTCACTTATTGAACTAGGATAGTGCAAGTTGCTTTCCGTATTACACATATTTATTACATATGAAACATATATTCTATATAATACATAGCTTATGGTTGAGTTGCTATCATCTTAATTTAACCTTTGTACTTTCTTTACCATTGATAACAGTATTAAAGGATATACAATACCCATTAGTAAGAGCTTGATTTAACCTGTTTCATGGATGATAGTTTATAGCGATTAGATACGTATTACTATGTGTTGTAAAGAAACTTTATGATTACACTTGTTCTATAATGTATGTAACAATGATTAGATTGAGTTGTTGATTATGGAGATACATTACCAACTGTCTTAACTAGGTAAACTGGTTCCAATCAAGTAAGATAAGTATCATTACAATTCAAAGTTGATGAGATTCAATGACCCTTCTCTAGTAATGGTTATAGAGTAGTAATAACATGTAATCTATAATCTACTACCATTATTATTCACACCACTATATCTACGATTGATCATTTTCTAGTACTATTCAAAGCGGATATCACTATGATCTAGTAATGGTTTCGATACTAGTTATACTTGCTTGATTAACGAGCTCTACCACCCTAAGAGTTATCGTAATTATACAGATTCAAGATTAATAAGATGAACACTATCTGAATAACTGTAATCCTTAGTTATGGTTATTGTTATGATTCATTATTGTTATTACATAGATCTATCTTGTTATCTATAACGAGTGACGTCTTAATTCTACATGCTCAGATTGGTTACATGTAATGATGTAACTACTTTGATTTCACTTGTTTATAGGTCATGATATTCAACTTAGCTTATACCAGTAATAAAGGTATAACTCATAACACTTATAAGTAATAGTAATGGGTTTCATTCTATCCATGTTCACTTTGACACTAGTTTAGCTTATAATTGATTTTCTATGCTGCTAACATTATAAATAAATTACATAAATATATAATAATAATAATAATAATAATATATAAATAAACGATATGAAAATCAATGTTTAATAAGCAAAGTGGAACACATGAATTTCAATTGGTCTGGTTAGGAAAAAGTTGGGAAATTCCTCTTGTTATGGGTAGGTCAATCTGGAAAATCTATCTTTGTATGGTAGCAGTTAGGAATTTCTCTTGTGTATTCCTAGGTCCATGTTGAACATAGGAAATCCAATGTGTTGGTAGCTTAAGTTATGAAATTCAATCGGTATGGGTAGGTAGGAGTTAAAAAATTCTCTTTCATATGCATAGGTCCATTGCGCGTTATTTAATTAAGAAATTCTACTACATATGGGTAGGTCCACATGAGGTAATAACATGTAATTAGGAAATTCAATCGATATGAATAGGTCCGCTTTGTTTTCTTAGGGGAATGATCACAACATTTATATAGAAGGATACAAGGCTAGGGAAAGTGACTTTAATAGGGTTGGGGAAGGCAACTTGAACATACAAGGATGGGGAAAGCTATTTGAACAGGAGAGATATAGATTACTAATGATCGATAACAAATTGCTAACGATAGATAACACCTAAACTAACAAATTAAATGCACTCTGACCTAACCTTTTTACCTAACGAATTATCGTGGTAGTTGTGGTAGTCATGGTGAAAGACAAAGACTATTGCTACTATTTACACTGGTTAGACCAATAGATACTGGGAAATATGGGTTAGACCAAGAAATATGGGTTAGACCAACGGGTTAGACCGATGGGTTAGACCAAAATAATCGGGTTAGACCAAGAAGTAGGAATTCATAGTACCTCTCCTCACACTCACATAAACACTCACACTAAGACTAATTGTTTTCACGAACTTATCCCATGGTTTTTGTCCTCTATAGAATAGTACATGGATAAGTATAGAACAAATAGACTTCCGGGATAGACGAGATAGACATAAGGGTAAACTAGTAAAGACATGCAGGATGGAAATAAGGGTAAGAAGTAAATACATATGGGATAGACATAAGGTGGACCAGTAAAACAACTTCACTAGTGGGTAGAGACATACGAGAGAAGATAATGTGTGGCATAGACTTTAAGGAAGATGGGTAGAAAAGAGAGAT
>JASDQU010713198.1:35112-45149 GCA_032191745.1 Picea mariana
AGTTGGGGCCCCACCCAAGAAGTTTTGTTCTCATATCAACCTTAATGAGCGAACGATCTCTTATTTCCCTCTCGCTTCCATGATTCTTTCAATTGAAAAGGAATCATACTATTGGTTGTCCATCCCCTGACCACTATTTGAGCACTTTTACTTTATTAATGAAATTACCAAATTTCTTTTTCGCAAATATTTTGAAAAAAAATGATATAGGCTAGCTGAAGTCAAATGGGGCTATGAAATCAACCACAATATTAAAATTCAAGTTTGTTGTTGTTATACTTATGGTCAATTTGACACTACAATAATTTTATTTCAACAACCCTCCATTGATATATCTGTATCTTTTCGATGCTTCTCTTATGCAAACACATCCTGGAAAGTATAATTATGACTCATTTTCTCTATTCTTTGATTGAAGAGCTTGTGGAGTTTTCTAATCGACTTCATAGTTATTGTTGCTCCTAAAGTCTGCACTTGAGTGCTAAAGGGAAAAACCAGGCCATCAAAAATTTGGAATGGTCATTATTTTGAATTTATTAGTGAATTAGAGGGTTGTTTCACCAATACAAAAGCATGGTCAAATTGGAAAGATGATATGGATGAGGATTATCCTTGGATGGTAGTAGAGTAATGACATACAAGTGAAATAAAAGAGGTGAAAATAGAGGGAAACAACAAACCATTAAATGAATAATCTGTTGCAAGAAGTTTAATACTTAAAATAATATTTCAAGGAATTAAATAATGTATCAAAAACACAATTACTCCCACATGTTGCAATAAAAGAAAATCTTCATCAAATCATTAGCTGACGCACCCTAGTCACCTAAAATGAACAATATCCCAATCTACCAAATCGACGTCGCTATTATCGTATCAACAAAGATGAATATTATGGGATCAAATATTGTTTTGTGTGAGAATTGAATTGGAAACATTTGTTACTTATTCTAKCTTTTTTAAGGCCTTATCACAGTAAGAATGTGAAATTATCCTAACCCAATGTTATCTACAAAATCCAAACATCAATAGCGCCTGTAAATCAACTATACATAGTTATAGCCAAAAATAAAGTTATAGTTTATATTTTCATTTGCTCACACCCTTTTTAATGATACAAGAACAATACAAAACGAGTATGTGGATAAAATATTGGACTAGAAAATGATAATTTTGCAACAATGGGGCTTGTTTGAGAACAATTCTCGCTTCTTAAAATTTCCCTCCCCTTTTCTGTTTTCCCACTCTTTTATCCCCTTTTTTCCCCTCTTCTATACTTAACTAAATTCCCCTTTCTTTTTCCCCTATACTTTCTCTTTCTAGTTACTTAGTCATTTTTCCGAAAATGTCTAAGTGTGCAGGTTGGTGGATTCATGGGTTCACATTTCCACTCATGCTTTTATATCACGACTCTAATCGACCACTTTCCCATTCCATAATTAGCCACTTTTTCAATCGCAGATTCCTGGGCAGGCGGGACTTATATTGCAGTTCCATTGTTTCGTGACATACAAACAACACCTAGAGTTCTGCGATATCCAAATTAATCGCCAGACTCCTCCATCATGCCCTCTTTCGTGTTACACATTTTTCACTCAAAAGTTATGAAACATACAATTTGACCGTCAGGCCCTCATGTTTCCTGAGGATCCTTTGTCACCCTATTTTGAAGCCCATTTGACTGCTTTCCATACTTGGCCATTTCTTGAAATCTCTTTTGTGGATCGTCGGGTTGGCGGGTTCACAAAATATCCAATTCCTAACTGTTGTTCCCCGTGCCCGCCACCTTCGCACTTCTTTCCAAGTATGCAACTAGTAAGTTTTAATGTTAACAACTCATCATGAAGCAACCGTAAAAATTGTCATTAATGAGCGAAAGGCTTGAAGATACAGTCACACTGACTATCCCTACACCATTTGTCCAGAAACATGAAAAAAAGATCTTGCCATGTAATGGGATTTCCATTACAAATTTCAATATATTAGAGAAAATGAGTCTGATCGGACATTTCCCTATTCCGTACTTAGCCACATTTTTTATTGCAGGTTCCCAGATAGGAGGGCTCAATATTTCCCTTGCATTGTTTTGCAACCTGCAAATAGCACCCAAAGTTCCATGATATACATATTAACCATTGGACTGCCCCATCATGCCCTCCTTCATGTTACACATTTTGCACTCAAAAGTTCTGAGACATACAATTTGACCGTCTGGCCCTCACCTCTCATGAGTATCCCTTGTGACCCTATTTTGAAGCCTGACTGACCACTTTCCATAATTATGCATTCCTTAATCGCTCTTCCTCATCCCCACGACCTTCACACTTCTTTCTAAATATGCAATTAGTAATCTTTAATGCTAACATCTCATCTTGCAGGAACCATAAATATTTTCATTAATGAGTGAAATACTCGAGGAGATTTCCCATTAATATGCTTTAAATGAATATTTGTGGAGGGATATATTATCCCTTCCGAGTTTTCATATCAAACATCATGGAATGTCTTTCACAGGTCGTCAGGTTGGTGGTTTCACGAAATCTCCAATCCTTAATTTCTCTTCGTCGTCCCCGCCACCTTCGTACTTCTTTCTAAGTATGCAATTAGTAAGCTTTAATGCTAACGACTCATCATGCAAGAATCGTAGAGATTGTCATTAATGAGTGAAAGGCTCGAGGAGATCTCCCATTCTCATGCATTAGACCAAGATTTGTGGAGGTTTATATTATCCCTTCCGATTGTTCATTTCAAACATTGTTTGGAGAAAACTAACCTTCTCGTCAACTTATGGAAGCAGCTTGACAAAATTTATGTGGAGATAAAGTGAACATCTTTGGTCATGAGGACCAGAGGTTCCAGTGGTCCAAGGCATATTCTTACTACTCATCCTCTTCCACCCAAAATGAATTAATTTGGACCTCTAGAATTTCTTGTGCAGGCTGTGTCCCTAAAGTATTTTACTGTAAGGAAGTGGTCTCTTGGTGCGCCAAGAGATATATTTCAAGACAAAGAATTATTCCATTGCGGGAAAACTCTCTTGTTTCTTTGTCACCTCAGGTATTATGAAATATGTTGAGATTGTCGGAGAAAACATTGACCTTCAGAGGAGAATACTGCAAGGAGTTCCTAAAAAAGAATGATAATGGGTTGGACCTCTTACCCAAGTTCCTAGAAGACCCAAAGAAAGTTCCTAAAGATACCACAAAGTTGCAGGTTAGTTCGTTTAGAAATCCATTCCAGGAAATTTCCTGGTTGTTTATGAGAATAACAGGATATGAATCCACAACAAGCATTTCCCGCGTGATTCTTTATATTTTGTATTTCATAGTCAAGGAACGAGCCATTTTTTATTGGGGGAAGATGATTTCCATTGAAATCTATTCCCAATTGTCAAGATTCAAACAGGAGAAAAAATTTGATATGTCATCCTACTTGGTTTTCGCAATAGCGCATTGCTATCCATTTCTAAAATTGTTTGTGTCCAAGACGATAAACTGTGAATTCAACCAAGTAACCTTCTGGTACCAGGCCTTAAGGAGGCACAAGGCCTCCCATTGTTTTTATGAGGTTTTTAATGCCTTTTTCTCAATTTTCAAAGATTTATTGTTAGGAAAGGATGCTCCCGAATGTTTGACCAGGGAACCAAGTTTTTGGATAGGAAGGGGACACTTGAAAAAATGGAAAGTTACAGTGTAATAATGTTTTTTGGCTCCACGAAAAATCCTTCTTTCCTTCCATGTCACATTACGGGCATAATGTTTGTTACAGAAATAGCAAGGAAATACAACTAATGGTTTCAGTTTTTCCATGAGAAGAGAGAAAAGCAGTTCATTCCTCTTCCTTGGAAGGTTGGGGACTTCGTGTTCAAGAACATCAATAAGATTGATGAATTCGTAGGCCATTTCAAGAAATTGAACCTAATATATGTTGAAAGGATGGGAGGGTTTGACCCTAATGGGATTTATATAGAACATTTACTAGCAATTCACTTCAACAATTATTTTATCCATACACTCCTGAATGAAGACAAGGACAATGAAAAGAACACTCCTACTTCTAACACTCGTGACCTAGAGACATTGAAAAGCACCAATGAATTGTATGAACAACAGGGAAAAGGCCCCGACAAGAAGAGTGTCCAATACCCAACTTCCATTCCCAAGAGTACAACATCCTGGAGCATCGCTCTAACTACCCACCACAGTAATAAAGAAACCCACAATTCTTCAAACAAAGGAGGAGATAAGAACCCCCCTTCGGGTAAAATTGATAGTTCTCACAAGCTTCCCATGGGGAAGAAGAGAAAACACGTTGTGGAAGAAGTGGAAGAGCCCAGAATTGAAAGTGAAGACATGAAACTTGAGACTGATATGGATAACGTATTTCGCAACGTTGATCATCCTGGGGACGCGATCCACCATAATCCACTAATGGAAATAGATGAGACCAATATTTTTGACGAAGATGAATCCTTTGTATTCCAAAGCATTGTTTTTGACAACGAATCTAAAAAATTAATTATTGAAAAGAGAGATGTAAGAAATAATAAAGGGAAATCTCATTCAAAGATTAACCTTAGGAACATGCAGTCGTCCCAAATCTCCCGAATTCACTGAGAAAATAGATATGATCTTAATGATTCCATTGGAGGCCTTAAGGAAGATAATTCCATACTGAAGGAATGAATCAAGGAGTTAGAGGAAGCTTTGATTCCTATACCATTGCTTTCCAATCCTTTAACAATAATTGTGCCTTCCACCCCTGCAGTCAAGTTAAAAGGATCCTCCAACCTCCTCACATGGTGTAGAGGCTGTATGGAGAAGAATATCAAGAAAATAATGGAGCTAATTACTCAAGCCTCGGAAACATCAAAAAGTATATCTTCCTTTGGAACGAGGGCACATGCCTTCCAGGAATATTTGCAAGTGGATTTAAAAAATGAAGAAGGTTTGTATCTATACATGGTCATCCCTTTTGGCATCATTGTTACCATCATGAAAGAAATGAGAAGAAGAGAAGAAGATCTCCCCTACCCAAACTGGATCAAACAATTAAATGCATGCTCAAAACAGAAAGTTAAGAACCTACATCTCATTTTCCTATCATGTGAATAGGTTGTATCAAAGAAAGAAGAATTATTTAGAAAGATGATCGAAATAGACTTAGCCAAAAGTACCAATGAGGTCCAAGACCCCAAATTAATCCTCAACTCCATGTCCTTAACCAACAAATCCTTCAATGAACAAGTTGATATTTTTAAGGGGTTGTCTTTGGAAAATTTTTACGACATCCTTGAATATGATGAGGATGATGTGGAAAACTGGCTAGTGGACTATCAAGTACAAAATGAAAAAATTAAACAGGCTCTACGTAATATTTATTTCGATCTATGGGAATGAGAAAGCGATATTTTCAACATAAAAATCTAGCGTGAGATCAATGTGCCCTCCATGAGAAGATACATTGAAGAATGGATCCAAAGGGAAATCAACAAGCTCACCAAAGAAGGGCAACAAGCGGTTCGCACAACTCCAATAATCATCGAAGAGAACAATAAAAAGGCATCAGCAAGAAAATAGAAAATGGGGAGAGAGATACCATCATAGTAATTCTATACTGATCACATCCTTCTTTCTTTATCAATCTAGTTATTCCACCTCTTTAAATAGAAATGTCTAACCAAAGACTGATAACTTCCAATTTCTTCTTTTCAGGTCTTTTTGCCTACCATCGCCCACTTCTTCTTTCTATAGTATTATTTCTTTTACTTATTTTTTTATGGTCTGTGGGAGCCCCAATCCCAGTCTATATGAAAAACTCACTTAAATTTCGAGGAATATGTAACTGATATTATTATTTTTTGAGAAATTTCAAAGAAAACTATTTCGGGAACAATCTCGACGATGCCTTGAAACCCTGTTTTCGGAATGCAAAGTTAGTTATCTTTATGCATGTTGGTCATCTTCTTTTATTTTTATTTTCTCAGAATTTTTTTATCTTGAACTATGTTGGATGTCAGGAAATTGTGTTTATTTAATTTGAATGTTTAATGTGTGTGATTCCTGGTCCTATTTTCCAGGAACCTTTATTTCAAAAAACAAAAAACAAAATAGTTTATATCGTTTTGTATTGCTTTAATTCATTACGACGAACTTTCTATAAGTCCCACATTTGAACTATACATGCCCCAGGAAAAACTTAAGGAGGAGTATTGCATCTATAAAAATGTAGTAGGATTGAAATCCATGTTAGGTTGTTGTTTTGATCCTAACATATTCAAGGGTCAATAGACTTGTAAATACATCTGTAAGAATATCCGCAGAAATAAAAACCTACAAATTTTTTTATCATTGCCAAAAAATAAATCAAATGGATAGACATGTTACAAATATATCAGTTGGTACTATATTGAACTATCATGGGAATCTTACAAATATTTTAGTTGGATAGGCATGTTACAAAGATGCCCTCTTCTTGGAGAGAAATTGCAGATCAACCTCTGCAAAGTGGGCTTTCTTCTTACTGACAAAAACTTTTAGGAAAAGGGCATCTTCCTTTGTCTCGAAACCTTCTTTTCACAAAGTTTAAATTTACTTCAATGAGATGAAAACTCGTGAAAATAAACAAACATGTTAGGTGTGTTTTAATATATAGAAAAAAATAGCAAACACAAAGGTCACACAAGAAGATCAAATAATCTTCGATACTGAACACAATTTCAAAAAAATATATATTTGTTTTTTTGCCACCACATATAACTTTATTTATCCTAACACATATAGAGATAGACAAGCAAGATGATCTATTTAATAGAATGAAATGGATGTTCCTTACTTTGTCCATGGGAAAAATTAAAGAATTGACTATGAAAATTGAAGTTGACTCTAAATATTGGGATGAAAGTGAGTTGGAAGTATACAAATATCATTATAAATGAATTTCATAAATACATTAAAGAGATAAAACCTACAATGTAGGAACGTAAATTTCCAATATGGCAAGTCAGACTCCAACAATGTATCAAGTTACAGGTGATGGGGATATTTATGCTTTTTAGTATCTATCTACTGCACTACTAGTAATAGGAAAAATTATAGAATCTTATTAAGAAAATAAAAGAAATATGGATTATGCAAAACACAGTATAATTAGAATGAGAATAATTTCAAAAACTAAATGGTTTCAATGCCATAATTTCTCTAGGAGATTAACGCTCGGGCACCTTCTCTTTCTGAAATGAATGTGAGTCATTGATCAGTTTCCACTATGTTATCTGGGTGACCCTGGAACTTTAGAGTCCCTGCTAAAATTTTAAGAACATGCTAATTTTAGAACTCCACTAGCCATATTTAGCGATGAAACAAATTTCTCATAAAGTGACTTTCTCACTAATTACTTGTTGACCTGATATTAATATAATATTATCATTAACTGATTCGGGAATTCAGGACTCTGGCTCTTCGGGGCTCTGGGATTCAGGGGAATTGTGTTTGTTCTGGAAGGAGAACTCTTGGTGTGACATTCTCCTAGAGTCATGTAGAAACCTATCGTCTTATGAATGGCGTGTCATAGAGTGCCACGTCTCCTTTTCTACATGGATACCACTTGTCCTGCCTACTTCTTTCCTCATGTACACGGAAGTTTCTATGTGTATCTAGTACTTCGGGCTTCTCATTCTCCCACAGTCCCTCCATACCTGTGCATTTATTCCCATTCCAACCCGGTAGGGACTACACTACCATGCAACAGTTGTTGAAGGTAGGTTTTTTTGAGTGGCACGCTAAATTTCAGAGATACGAGGTCTGAGGACTGGGGTCTTGTCGTTGGAAATTTTTACACCGAAGGTTTTCTCTAGGGGTAGGTTCCTCTCCCGAACTTTGTCGTCTGTCCAAAACCAATATAAAATTTCCATACGTTATTTAGAAACCAACCAATATGAAATCTCCATGTTTTTTATCACCGACATGAAATTGTGCCTATTCAAATAAGTGGCTCTCCATTGGAAAGAACAAATACAATGTTTCCATATGTTAATTAACAACCGATCAATCCACTATGGCCATGTTTTTTTCTCTTCACCGACTTGAAAATGGATTGTTCAACTAGGCGAACTTCCACTGGAAGGAACAAAGACAATTCATGGCAGAGCAGTTCCTCCTCGCCCTCCCTCTCGTCAAGGGAGCAGTTCCTCCTTGTTTATATACATTGGGGAAGGTAGAAGAATTTTATGTAGTTCAAGCTCCATATCAACTGAGATTCATCACTATTGTTGAACCTCTAAGGCAAAATCTCCGATGGGGATTTATTAGGCTCGATATTAAAAGTGCCTTTATGCTTTTCATCTTCTTTGTCAAGTGTCCAGTGAGTCATTCTTGGGATGGATATTGAAAACATTCTAAAATTCAGTTTTCTTCCTCCGAACAATCTTCTCCCACATAGTCTCTGAATTTTCCTTCAGGTTTGGGGACAGTGGGTCTGTGATGAAAATGGTATTGTTTCGGAAAGCACCTGCATACATAAACAACAATTGTTTATTATGGAAATTTAGTAATATGAACCAAAAATAAATTAATAAAGAGAAAACGTGTTGCCTTTCATAAGGTTAAAATAGTTTGAATAAATGGAAACCCCAATTAACTTTAATCCTTTTATCATTGCAGATGGTCATTTCCATATTTTTTTTGTCAACACCCCCAATACATTGTATCCCAAACACAAAAACCTCTCTCTAGAGCAAAATCGATTTCAAATTAAAAATATTTTTCTCCAATCCAACTACAAAATCAGGCTTACCTCACCCACTATAATTACAAGTAGGGGCCTCATCAAAAGTTACATCAAACATATCATTTGAACCCATTTTTTTCGCATCATGGAAATCTAAAAGGGATCAAAAGATACATCAAAAATATCATCTGAACCCATTTGTTGTTGCATCATGGAAATCTCATAGGGATCATTGGTCAACTTGGGCACGATTGTTTCATTCACATTTCTCTCATCCACTCCTCCCAATTAGTACAGGTGGCAAAGACTCTTGAACTATGATATGAGATTCTTCAACTTAAGAGATAACTCGACAGGCATCTGATATTGAATGAAGTCACATATCACCTTCTTCAGCTGGTGGGTTTTAATTTTTGGATGATTGCAGAGGGATATTTCCATAGTTTTTTTTCCAACACACCCCATACCTTGCATCCCAAACACAGACACCCCTCTATGTAGTAGAATCTTATTCAAATAAAAAATAATTTTCTCCAACCCAACTACAAAATCAGGCTTACCTGACCCATTATATTTACAAGCAGGAGCTACATCAAAAGCTTTAAACATACCATTTGGACCCATTTTTTGTAGCATCATGGCCATATCATGGGCATCATTGGTCAACTTGGGCATGATTATTTCATTCATCCTTCTATCATATACTACCCCCAACTCATACATATGGTGAAGACTCTTGAACTTTGATATGCTATTCTTCAACTTAAGAGATAACTGGGTAGGGATATGGTACTGAATGAAGTCATGGATTGCCTTCTCGAGTTGGTGGATTTCAAAAGCATATATGAGGTTCTGGAATTTCTCTTTTTCTATCACTTTTGTTGAATCGTTGAGGGAAAGGGAAAATATCCAATGGGGTTTTCTTGGGTTACATATTAAAATCACCTTTCTGCTTTTCATCTTCTCCATTGCAGTTGTTGAATCGCTCAGGGAAAGTCTCCTTTGAACCCTTCTTAATATGGATATTGAAAACATCCTTCCATTGCTATTGTTGAATCACTCATAATTCCCACACAAATTAGATCATCTCTGGGAAAGTATCCTAGGGTTTTTAGGACTACTAAAGCCCATGAATACCTTTTTCAATCACAGAGTAGATGGCACCAGTCATAACAACACTCATTTAACATGAAATTGAAACTAAGAATGACATTTTGAGAGAAAACCTAGGCGTTAACGCACCTTTTTACACATTTTTACACCGAAGGTGTTCTCTAGGGGGAGGTTCCTCTCTCAACCTTCATCGTCTG
>JASDQU010713199.1:3735-23024 GCA_032191745.1 Picea mariana
AGAAATAATCAATAGTTATTGTTCAAGGGAAGTAATGACTTCCAAAGGTAGCTACAGCTTCCAAATGTAAAGGGAGGGATAAACCTACAAGAGGAAGATACAATCCTCCAATATCAAGAGAGAGTTGAAATATCCATCCTTGCCCCTTCCTTCCACCCAAGAATATATGAGAGATAATAAAACTTTACATTAAATCATCACCATCAACCAATCATCGCATAGAACCTGATAATGCTTCCTGAGACTTCTTCAATTTTTACAATTCTTCAATTCTTGGATTACTCTGATCCTGTAGATAATATTACTCAATGTATTCTTTGAAACTCCTCCAATTTTCACTCCTTGAATCCTCCCCAAAAGGAGGTTATAGAAAGAATGGTAGACTTTATTCAATTATGGTCTATTAAGGAGAGTGAACGTGCACAGTATGCCCAGTGCTTGATAATTAGCATCTGATTCGGAAACTTGCACACAAGAAACAACAGTCCGTACTCTTTCTAATGAAATTCATCCCACTACATTTGGATTCTCGATGAATAATTCATGAATGGTTTACCCGGAACACCTGTTTATTGACTAGCTTCAGAACTGGTCACAAACCCTATCTTCCACAAAGTGTATCTCCATAATTGTAGCGAATCAAGAGATGAAATTTTTACCAAAACTACCCTGATATGTCTTCTCAATACCATAGCGATTTCACCATCTAAATCATTCTAGAAAAAACGTTATAGCAAAAATGGTAAGATGACCTGAAAATAACATACCTTAGAACACATCACCAAAAGACTTCATCCTCCCTTGAAATCTGGCCTTCTTTTCTTCTTATTTCCTTTGAAATTTGACTTGTATCAAATGAATGTATAATGAAGTTTATTTATACCATTTATGTCACTTCCTTTTAACATTAGGGCCGACCTAATTATCTTTTCTTAATTTATGTATAATTCTTTTCTTTAATTATGTTCAGGGACTACATGTACTTCCTTCTTCAATTCGCTTTGTCATCTTCAAAAATTCATTTCTCCTCAACCATGAGGATCCACGTGACATGCCACATACCAAAAAAAACAACATGATGTATACTATCCATCCATGGGTTTTGTATCTGCATGTGCATTTTCCTTCATGTCCAAATACCTTCATCAATCTTGTGGTCCAAAACCCATGACTAGGGTTGACATCAATAACAACAACCAATATTCCAACAAGAAGGTTGAAGTATTAAAGAAGAAGGTGGTTAAACTCAAGGAAATTATTAAGGAATTGAGGAAATAACTAGAAAAGGTAGATAAGGCCCATAGAAGAAAGAAGAACAAAAGGGCCAGAGTGCAAGGAAGAAACCCTCTTCCTAAAGAAGTAGTCAGTACAAATTCTGTAGGGATACAGACAGACCCTGAAGAAATAGTAGTAGAAGAAACAATAGCTTAGAATGAGAAAGAAATTCCTTTAGAAACATAAGAAAATATGACAACTACAGAAGCAATTGATGCTGAGGTGAAAACAGACACCCCGATATTAGAGGAAATAGCTCAACTCCTTGAGAAGAATTCTACCATCAGGATATTGGAGGAATAATTGATGCAGTCTCAACAAATCTTGGTTCAAAATAGAAATGAATTACTGACTATGGAAGAGCACCAAGCACTCCAGTCCCAGAAATAGAGTGCTATTGTGGACAGACTGGAAACAGAGCTTACATAGGTCCAACAAGCATTGGCTCAATCCAGGGAAGATATGGGCACTATGGAAGAATACCAAGCATCTGAATCTCAAGCATAGAGTGTCACCATTGATAAACTAAAGGCAGAGTTGGGACAAGCTCGGATAGCATTGGCTCAACACCAAGATGAGATGGTCACTAGGGTTGAATATCAAAAGATTGTTAAACAACTGAAGGACATGACAACAACAGAGCGTGAGACCTATGTTGTGCTCACCAGAGCCCAAGGGAAGATAAAAAAGGTGAAAACCCAATTAGAAAAATCTTTGGAGCAAATCAAAGAAATCTGTGATGTCTACTCTGATGCTATTAATTACAGAGCCCCTGCCACCAATTACACTTTATTCTTGCTGGAACAATATCTGTTATTAAGAGTGAATTCCATCAGATCAGGAAAACCTATTTCATTTTCCACTGTACCTGAGTTTATTTCATGTTTCAGAGAGCAGGACAAAAAGGTACAATACTTTTTGTGTGAATTGTACTTTCATAATTTCATTCTGGAAGAAAAAAGGGAAGATAACCCTCGCCCATTCATAGATGACATACAGTTTCAGGCATTTCTGTCATTTACTTAGAACCAAGTCAGATGGGGTAAAGCTCATAAAACCTTCCTAAAGAGGGAAGTTGGGCTAGATCTCTAGGTTAGGGGAGAACCTCCAAAGTCCTTTCCAGCCATTATGAGACATTAAACCTTTATGAAAAGAGGGGGGGTCATAGAATCCTTAGCCCCTATCCATCTACAGGTTATACATTCAAGTATCACTCATTTTAGGGAGCTTAAGGAGGAAGCTCTTGGTGCTTCTAGACTGAGATGGGATGCATCCTCCAGTGAAGTAAAGAGTAGGGAACCCTTTGGGTACAAGAATTTCTTTGCAGCTACCTACAGAATAGAGAGGTATTCTAGATTTCTCCAAGAGGAAGGGCCTACTTGGATTGGGTGTAGATATAATCCCCCTATCATATGGTTCCCTCTAGAAAGTTACCAAAAATATTATCAAATTAACAAGAAAAGGGAGGATGTTGTTTTTGGAGAACTCAAAAGAAGCAATGGGTTCAGAAGGCCTGGTGAACCAACCTTTCCACCTTATAGCATTACTGCTTTATATGTAAAATATCATCTTGCATGAGGACATGCAAGAAGGTAAGATGGGGGGTATGTTAGGTTATGAAAAGGTATAAATATATTCCCTTTTTCCCACATTTCATGATATCATCTTGATTTACCTTTTGATTATTTAGGAGAAAATAGAATAGAAAATGAATAATATACTCTTTAGTGTTATTGTTGAAGTTAAATTACATAGATCCTAAATATGATTGGAATTGTCTGGTTTTATTACAGGATTGGTTAAATATTGTCAAATCCAAGATAGAAAAGGAAATCTTGAAGATGTTCAAGCTATTAGAGGTGGAAGACTTTATGGCCCAAGGCAATTTTGAAGATGATCAAGTTGCTTATATTGTAATAGTAAAGCAATCCAAAGGATCTCTCGATCCTCAGGATAGCTTAATTTACTCAGATTATTGTAATATATAAGGGGTAAATAGATCTTGAAAAGAGGTAGAAGAATTGCACCCAAGAACTCAGAACTTAGAATTGCTATGCGTTAGCAGTTTTTGTAAAATGTTGTACCAGCTATGAAATCAATAGAAGCTTCGAGCAGTTTTACCATTTCTATATATTGAATTTCAAATAGCAGTGCTTCTAAGGACCAAGGGCCCAGTCTGAAGGAGCTAGTGTTTGACTTGTAATTGTATCAGTTCAATTTATGTTTTGTGATTTGATTCTCTTTTATAGTAGTTAAATGAATGCATAAGTGTGTTGATGATTTCATGTCAATTGCAAGAGATAGATATTCCCTGAAGCATTAGATGATTGTTGTTCCAATTCCTATTACTGAGATTTGATGTGTGACAGTTCCTCATAAGTTCACATTTGTTGTTCCTTTTACTTAGTTTACATTTTCTATTCGTTTCCTTTAGAATATAGTTGTTGTTCCTTTCAATAGAAATACGATTGTTGTCTCTTTTCAACTAGATTATAGTCTATGTTTCTTTCCATAGATAGAGTAATTCATCTTTTTCTTTCCAGCAATTTGATTCATAATAGTAGTCATTTCTACAAGTCTTTATCTAGATTCAATTACTGCTCTTAAAATGAATTCAATAGATTAATTAGTTCCTTTCCATTGCATAGCTTTAGATTTCAATTCCTAGAATATTTAATGAATGTTTGAGGAACTTGATTGTTGATAAAATCATAATTTCTTTCACTACACAATTTTAGCCTCTACGAGCTATCTGCATAGACTTTGCCGATATTATTTGAGATAAAAGACGAATCCTCAGGTTGATAAATTAATGTTAAACTAAGGCTGTTTTTAGACATCTTTAGAGCCCAACACAAGGTACCACAACTTCACTATCATAACCAACATTGTTCTTCAACAGAAAATGCCTCAATCCATACTCATGGGTTAGTGCCATGCATCAAAGATAGCCTTTCATTTTATATTATCACTTTACATAATCCAATAAGTAATCATGAAAACTTGTAGAAAACACTGTCAGAACCTGCAAAAAACTATGTTAGACCCTACAATATAGAGTTATACCATCACATCAAGCTACAACCCATGTGCATAGCCCTTTTCCCTGGATTTACCACATATACGCGACCTGTTGCACGGATATATTGTGTATGTATGCGACCTATTGCACAGATAGATTGTGTATGTATGCGACCTGTTGCACATATAGATTGTGTATGTATGCGACCTATTAAAGATCATCCTGCATATGTACGCAACTATTACCATTGTCACCCGTGTATGCTTCTATAGATGTCACACTTGAGCCTCCCTTAAGGCTTCCATTCTGCTCTGGTTGTTCAGTCTTCTTCACCCACTTCTAAAGGTGTCCCTACTTCTCATAACTTGAGCTCTGAGATTCCATATTCTCAAATATGTCTCCCTTCCTTACTTCATTCCTTCTTCTATTCATGCTATATGAATTCCTCATCATGGACCTTATTCTTGTGTTCCAACAATCTTGGGATTTGTGGCCAAATCCAATACAACTGTAGCATTTCATGCTATGACAATGAACAACAATGTGTCCCACTTGATCACATATCCAACACCTTATGGTGTTATGAAATATTCCATTATCTCTTCTTGCATAATATTTTCATTCCAAATCTTTGTGACCATATTCATTACATGAATGAAATTGATCATGAAAAATACTTTCATACCTTTGCTTTGGTGTTCATTTTCTTTGAGGTGTAAAAATGGCTTCTTGATGTCTTCCTTGCTTTGTTCTTTTGAAATTTTCCTTTCCTTTTGTAGATGGTTGTCTTGCAACATTATCTTCATCCTTTGATAGTGAGGTACTTACCTCATGCTTCTTTGAGGTTCTTGCTTCAACATATGTAGCTTCTCCCTTGTATCCAAGACCTGATTTATCATTTGGTGATCTTTGACTTTCCAAGATCTCATTCAAGATTTGTGAGCTATTCAATAATTTGTTTGACTTCTCTACTTTCTTTCTAAGATCAACAAATTAAGCTTCTAACTTATGGCATGATTCTTCCTTTTCATTTATTTGATCCCTTAATAGTTCCTCTACCCTTTTGGATTCTTCAATTTGGGTCTTGCGATGGGCAATAATTTCAAAACTTTTGCTAATCTCATCATCTACCTTCTTTTCTTCTTTTTTCATTCTTTATTCTTGAGATCTCTTCTTCCTTTCCATCTAATTGAGTATTATTACTCTATTCTTGTTCTTTGAGCATTTCCTTTAATCGGAATATGTTCTTTTGAATCTTCTTAAGAAATGTTTTAGTGTTATCTGAAAAATAACTATAGTCTATATAATAGTGGTCATTTATATATTCATATAGACTTCTTTCAATTTTTTCTTTAAGATTCAATAGTTTTTCTTCTACTTCTTCCATGGGATAACGATCAATTGATTTTATCCAAACTACTTATATATTCTCTTCTTCACTAGTAGAGAAAAATTCAACATCATCACATTTTGAATTATTGCAATCAAGGGTTTGTGGAGATTCTTTACCTTCTTTTGAAATGTCTTCAAGATATTCATGTCTGCCAACATCATCAAATGATTATTTTCCTTCATTTGAAATGTATTCAAGATCTTCCTTTTTTCCAACATCATCACATTTAGAAATAATGCAATCAAGAGTTTTTGGAGAATCTTTACCTTCATTCTTCTTGATGGAGTTGTCTTCAAGGTATTCCTTTTTTATTTGATATGTATCCTCTATCTTTAGCCATAGATCCTTGGTGGAAGTGAATTGTCCCATGCTCTCCTTGATAGGGCTTGAGAGCCCACTAAGAATGGTCTTGAGATCCAATGCATCATTCTTATTTCCTTCCCTTTGAGCTGCAAACGTTGACTTGTTCTTCAAGGAAATTGATCCACCAATGGCTGCCTTCCAAATACCCTCTCCCATTTTCTTCAAATGCACTCTCATTTCTATTCTCCAATTAGAATAGTTTTCCTCATCAAGGATTGGAACTTCATCATCCATTTGTGTTTCCATAGATATCCTCCAAGCTTGTTAGGGCTTATAGTGAAGGCCTTCTCTGATACCAATTGTTGGACACACCGACTACACTAAGAGGGGGGGTGAATAGCGTAGGGCTCCTTTTCCCAAAACATCCCCTTCACAAGCTTCTCAGTTAGCAATCACCATTACTCATTACTTATTACTATCATTCATAACCAGTCAAATGTAAATATACATCAACAACATATAATGACAACATATATCATCAACACGTCATCATCAGAAGGAACAAAATATGTATGTACAATTTTCTTTTTATTACAGACTACAATCCTAATTGGGTTTTTAAGCAACAACTGAATAGAGTACAAGTCTGCAAGAGAACCAACTCTATAATGCAAGACTCAACTTACACACTCAACACCAACTAAGATGAGGCAACAATCCTCAATAGATATCAATCTGTCAATAGGTACACGACCTGTCAGTAGTGCAACACGTGTATGTACGCGCCCTACCAGTAGTACAACTCGTGTATGTACGCGGTGAGTCTGTACTACAGCTTGCATATCACTTTTGAGCTCTTAGGGATTTTCTCTTCAAGCTAAAATCAAATCCTCTGCAACCTTTAATCACATTATCTTATGTCTTTCACTGTCCCATCTGACCCATATCCATTCACAACACATCCAATCTCTCCAACAACTAACTCATGCTTCTCAACCATACAATATAAATGTTACTAATAATGTATAAGAAACCAGTATACTATAGAAATCATATCAGTACATAATCATAAGAGTGTTTCTCACTCCATCGACCAACACAAACCACATCACAACAACCATACCAAGAATGCCTTAATCATTCACTACAAAACAAGAAAGAGTATCCATCAAGACAACAATGTAACCATACCAGAGTTTCTATGGCATATCTGAGCCCATAGAATGCATATATGGAACCTGCTTCATTCTTCAAGAGCTTGTCATTAGCTCAACCACAAGTCTTCATGACTTCATCCACTATACATGCCTTTTCCTCATTCATCCCTCATATGTAAGCACCCTGGCTCACTACAGCCTGTGTATACCTCAAAAACTAGGGTTTCTAAACTTCTGAGACTTTTCTCGTCATGATCTCAGACTTGCCGAAACTTTGATGCGTTCATGAGATCCTCCAGATCTCTTCTCTCTCAAAATAGACTTTCAATACATGCTCAAGAGACACTCAAGAGATATTGTTTTCACAAGAGACCCTTGCCTCTTATTTATACTCTCCAAGTAGCTTTCTTAGAAGCATCGTCTAGATCAATTAACCCACTTCTAGGTCACTTAACCTATTTTCCTCTTTTTAGGGTTAACCACTTTCTAGAAATAGAAAGTTCTCCATTTACTTTATTATTTAAATAATCCCCCTTGACTTTGTCACTTCACTTTATTATTTAAATAATCCTCTTTGATTTTGTCACTTCACTTTAATATTTAAATAATCCTCTTTGACTTTCTCACTTTATTATTTAAATAATCTTCCTTGACTTTGTCACTTCACTTTATTTTTAAAATAATCCTCTTTGGTTTTGCCACTTCACATTATTATTTAAATAATCCTTTTTTACTTTGTTACTTCACTTTATTATTTAAATAATCCTCCTTGACTTTGTCACTTCACTTTAAATAATCCTATTTGCCTTTGTCACTTCATTTTATTATTTAAATAATCCTCCTTGATTTTGTCACTTCACTTTATTATTTAAATAATCATTTTTTACTTTGTCACTTCACTTTATTATTTAAATAATCTTTTCTTTGCAATAATTTTGACATATTTGACCTTTTGGGGCTTCAAGCCAAAATATGAGGGTCCTTCAACTTCGTAAGGCCATAAATCGCAAACCATGAGGAGTTATGTGACGTTCCACATACCATCGGAAATGGATTTACAAGCACTATCCATCTAGGATAGTTCACTAACAAATTCATTGATCTTCATCTCATTATTCCATAATTAAGCATGGGTTCTCTGACCATACTTCTAGGATAACTCAAATGCAGAGCGTCTTCCCATGATGTATTTCACCATAATGGGACCAATTTGGATTTCACCACAAAGCGTCTTACCCTAAGGAATTTCACCATAAGGGGACCACTTTGGAGTTCATCCATTTGTACAACCATGACAAGACAATAATGAGTCATCTTTACATCAATCGAACTATGCATCATATATTGATGACAACTCATTTATCCATCTTCATCTATTCATACGACTATGAGTGCTCTTGACATCAATACATTGACATCAAGGTCAATACATGATCCATAAATCACTATATCAGTATACTATGACAAGACATTGTTCCTTTGACATCAAGCCTTTGGCATCAATGACAACATGATCCAACATTTTTCTCCATGTGCATTGTCAACAATAGTTTTGAATACTTCTTCCACTTGCTTCTCTAATATTTTAGTGTGTTGCTTTGTTTCATCTCTCTCAAATTGCATCTTGTTCAATGTCATCTCCCATTTCTTACTTATTTCATTATCCAATTGTAAACTTGTTGATCTACATGCACCCTAGACTGAATCTCCTGCGCGACACCTATTTGAAGTTTATACATCGCCTTAGTTGGAACCTTGGGCAGTTCCATGTCCAAATGATCTATTTCTTTAAATGGATTATGTTTTGTATCCTCATCTATCTGCAATATTCCTTGGGTGATACAAAAAATTTCATTCCCCATGAATATAGTCTATAATTTCTCATGTGATGGAACTTTTCTCTCCTAAAACATTTTTTGTTGTTGTGCCTACTCTTTTTGTTGTGCTATAGTTAGTTGCAATTGTTCCACTGCATCCTTGACTTCTATTAGTTTCTTGACTATCTCCTCCCTTTTATTCCCAACATCATACCATGCCTTCATCGCGCAGTCCTATACTTTCTCTGCAACTAAATATGCATCATCTTCTGTCAATGTAAGTTGAGGAACTTCCTTGTGCACCTTCATTTTATTGCATTGACTAGCTAATTGCAAGACTATTATTTTTAATGGAAGAGTCTTTTCTTGTGTAGTTGTAACTGGTATATCCATCTCTAGGATACTTCCACCTCATGATTCCTTCGAAATAGTAGCATTAGTATCTTTATGTTCTCCTCCATTTGCTTCTACTTCATGTTCCTTTTGTTGAGTTGGAGCCTTAGGGATAGTAGTTTTCTACCTTGGTTTTCTAATGGTTGAACTACCCCTTGTTTCTTTGGCATGCTCTGTTTCTTTCCTTGCATTTGTAGCTAGACTGGTTGAATTCTTTGAAGGGATATCCTCTACTAAAGGTAAGAATAGTAAAAAAAAATTGACTATTCTTGGTATACCAGTTAAGATATATAATGCTTTGACTCCTTCAGGTATATGTAGCAGTGACAGTGTTAACTCCTTGTTTTTTTTTGGTGTTATTGGTGCAACAATTTTTTCCATGGTATATTTTTTTCCTCTTGATATCCCTACCATTTCTACCTAGTTTTCTTCCTCATATTCTTCAGTTTTTTAATCTTATTGGTTTGTAATATCTTCCACATGTGCTTATTCCTATGACTGCTACGTTGGCTCTGCTACATGGTGTTTTAATTCATCAAACTCTTTTCATTTATCATCTTCCTCATTTTTCTCTACCTTCATTTGTGTTGTGCCTAATCCAACTTATTGCATGGGGTTCTTCTCTGTTCTAGGGTTTTGTGTTTCACCCCGCATGTCCACATCCATTTCCTATGTCGTTGGAACCTTTTTTTCTTCTACAATAGTGGTACTAACCATCTTGATGAATAGATATGAAATTGTGTCCACATCCACCACTATGTCTAGCTGATTTAAGTTTACTCCCTTGGTTGTTTTATCTCATGGAGACCTCGGGGCACTTCTCTTTTTCCTTGCAATCCGATTGGGAGATCCAAACTTTGGTGGCACCATTTTATTAAATTCTAAAAGGGTTGCTCTAAATATTCATTGAACACCTCCGAGTCACCTTCTCATACTTAATTTTATTCCTTATCTCTCATTTACACCAATTCACAATGATTCTTCTTGTTCATGTTTTCCTCTTTTATAGTTCATTCCATAAATGCTCAGTCACGCCACACTTTTCCGATCACCACTTCTCCCTTTCCGGTCGTTTTTTTGTATCGACATGCTGCTTTTTCTTCCTAGTAACATTTTTCTGGCATGCATTGTATTTATGTACTTTCATACCACTTACTTTATATTTCACATTGTCTACTTAACTGCATGTTTTGACACTTATCCATCTACTTCATCTTTTTGTATTTTTCTTTTTTTTCCAATTTTTTTTCTTTCTTTTTCATCTTTTTCTATATACATTGCGCTGTAACTACTAATGGTTATTGGGTCAACTGTCCCTATACAATTTTAGTCAAATGTCATTCACAAATTCTTGAATCTCCTTGCCTTATAGATCCTGCAACTGCACACCACCTCCATCTATGAGATTTTTTATCTCATATGGCCCTAGCCAATGCATCATGAATTTTCCTGGGTGTTGTAAGTACTTGTTGTCATAGAGGAGAACCAAATATACTTCCTTAAATTTTTTCTTCTTAATATGTCCATCATGCCAATCTTTGTCTTTGGATTTTTGTACTTACTGATGGAAACCAATCATAATCATGTCTTCTTCTAGTTTCATGAGTTGATGCAATCTTTCTTGAGTTGGGCCTCTTTCTGTTATGTTTTTAATGGCTACAATGTGTAGAATAGGTATCAAATATTCTAAAAGGACTACTTCTTCCAGACCATAGACCAATATGAAGGGTGTCTACCTTGTGAGTTTCTTGCATGTATTCATATAAGCCCATAATATTCTTGGTATCTTCAAATCCCAATCATCCCTATTTACATTACAAATTTTAGTAAGGGAATTTTCCAATATATTATTAAATGATTCCACTATTCCATTAGCCTGAGGATGGTATGAAGTTCTCTTCTAATGATGTATCTCAAATTCTTTAGTCATTGCCTGAATGGTACTATTGATAAAATGAGTTCCCTGATCACTCATCAGAATTCTAGGGAAACCAAATCTTGTAATTACTTGTTCAAACATGAAGTGCATTGTTGTTGTACAAGAAGTTTTGGATGTAATTTTGGAGAAAAACCTAAGTATGAATAAAACGTGCAAAAGGAAGAAATCACATAGAAGGAAGGAAGCACACAGAAGGAAGAAAGCGAGTAGAAGCTAAAAAGGGTATACAAGGATGAAAAACATGCAGTACGAAGATAAAACAAAAATAGAAGGATAAAGAAAGCGAGCGAGAGAAGGAAGCAAAAGGAAAACAATGAGACTTTCCAGAAATAGAAGAAAAGAAGAAAATTTGTATAAAGAGCGAGAAGTAGAAGAAGGAAAACAAACAGTTAACTGAAGATAGCCATGCCATGCATTATAATGGGATATTTTGGGATATATAAGAATAGGAATTTAAGCCCTATATTTTGGGATATAAATATGTAATGGTTGGGGTGAAAAGAGAGAGCTAGCGAGAGAGATAGAAAGAGATAGAGAGCGAGAGCTAGTGATAGATAGAGTGTGAGAGACATAGAGAGAGATAGAGAGCGAGAGATAGTGAGAGATAGAGAGCGAGAGATAGCGAGAGATAGAGAAAGTTTATAGAATCTGTAGAGGTTGATATTATGTAAGAATCATGAATGTAATCAGTTGATACAATGAATAAAGACAAAGTTTGAGAGATAATCTTTCATCTTATGTTCTTTACTTGTTGTGTGTGTTTATGAATGATGTTTTCATATTTCAAATACTAGATTTAGTGCATGGATTGATTATGTTGTAATATTCATGAATGCCTATAATGATCAAGATCATACATAAGCTAAAATAAGGAACAACGATTAGCGCATCCGCCTCCCTTTCCCATACTATTGCAAAAATATGGTTCTTAAAATCCCAATAGATACCTCGGGTGAGACTTCATATGCATAAGTAGGTGATGTCGAAAGGGTCGATGTATTGGGGGTTTGTTGGTCACAATTGAACCAAACCTTGGGTCTTAAAACCCGTGCACAGACCAATTTAATCAAATAAATAGTTCTTTTGTCGGGAACGAGAAATTGTGATTAAGGGAATGTTTTGGAGGTTGATTAAGAAGGAAATATCAGACTGGTTGGAATGAAAAGAATGAGAACTCTCCTAAAAGGAGAACAGGAACCCTCGAATGAGTGACAAGAAATGGATGACAAATTATGTGTTCATGGATCTACATGAAAATTTCTTTAGTGAATTCCCAAAAATTTTGACTAGGTGTCTAGGAAGATTGTTTGAGAAGAAAGGAAGGTTTAGTTCTACAGTGCCAAAGAACTGGACTCCTAAATTGGTAAAATAGTTGAAGTTATTAAGTAAACCAACTAATCGAGCAATTGATTTTTAGTTAGATAGTGTATTAGGGGGTTATGTTATAGAATTTGTAGTAGATTGCATTCAATCATACAGTTTTGCAGAAAAATTGTTTTTCAAAGGTATTTGCAGAAGGTTATTGAAATCATTAAATACGTGGATAAAGATGTTGTTATGTGAAAAACACATGATGATTATGAAGTCCAACAACTAAAGGGGATTCACACACATAGGGGGATCCAGAGGATGACAGGGGAATATTTTGAGAGAAGGATGCAATGAATGAGAGAGAAAGGGACTGAGGATGAAAGAAGGAAGCATACCAGAGGATGAGTACAATTTTGGAGATTTGTGTAGAGAAAGAAGGTACAAGAGGCAAAATAATGGGGCTAGGAGAGAAGAGAAACAAAGTGAGTCGAAAGAAAGCGAACCTTGATCACTAGTCTGAATCATGGAGATATCATATGTAGGAGGAAAAGAAGAAGGGTATCAGTTGAGTCCAGTATTAGAGTAGCCTGTAAGTTCTTCTCACAAAGGATCATGTATTAAATACACGACCCCATGTGTATCACCATAATTAGAGATAACAGTTGAAGACTTGTCAAAAGCTATCATAATTAGTCAAGGAATACACAATAGTAGTAGTCAGAATAGTGGGAGTAGTACGTAGAGTCAAAATCAGATTCCACCAACATCACCAAGAGGAGGGAATACACAAACCAACATGGTGGGAATAGATAATACACTTAGACTTCCTGAATTCAAGGAACTAGGATTAGAGGATCTGGAACAACACTTGTTTGTCTGTGAAACGGTTTGGGCCGCTAAAAGAATATAGGATGATGCCGTAAAAATTGTGAAGTATGGTATATGAAGTTGCAGAGCATTATGCCTACATGATAGGACAGGACCTTGGCAGAGATAAAGCAATTGTTATTAAAGGAGTTCACAAAGACAAAGTCAGAATAACAGTACATCACTAAGCTCAAAGAGATCAAACAGGTACAAACAGAGTCTGTATGGGATTTTGATCAATGCTTTAAGGATGTAATGGGGAGTTTGAAGTTCCAAATTATGGATCAACAAAATCAAGAGTGGTTTATTGTTGGACTTCTACCACACATTCAGAGGTGCTTGATTCAACAGAAGGTTACATCACAGCCCAAGGTGTTAGAGATTGAAATGAAACTAAAGGCATCACCGATAGGAGACATAAGAGAAATGACACAAGTTCAGACACAGTTGGTTGTAGATACAATTCCCTTGGACAAGCTTACCAAGGGAAGGGAAAAATGAGAATAGGTTCGGTGTACAAAGTGTAGGATGGAATGTCATCACAAGAATGAATGCCCAACATTCACATAGTATTTGGAATTTGGAGCGCCGAATACACTACCCAGAGGATGATACTGCAATATCTATAAGAAATGGGGCCATCATCCCAATGAGTGTCCATTACTCCATAAATATCAAAGTACTCCAAAGAATTTGTTTTTCATTTTTTGAAAATTAGTAGGAAATGAAGAGAAGGATTGTTGCGTGTTCGAATTACTAAGAGAGAACACATAGGATATGTATAGAATCCAAGAATGAAATACCAACGCAATTGGGAATAACATGCAATATAATAGTCAAAGAGGTTTTAATCATAGGAACAAAGATAATTTTTGCAAAGGCCGAGGTAGAGGGAATTTTGGTAGAGGAGGACGAGGATCGATTATCTGTTATAATTGTAATCAACCTGGACACTTGGCCTAATATTTCCAGAACCCGTGTACCATGTGCACATATTGCAGAGCACTGGATCACGCAACGAAGGACTGTCTGCAACTAGTTGAAAAATAGCAGGCCAGAGGAAACCCAAACCAAAATCAACTTTGGAATTAGAATGTGTATATGATATCAATCAAAAGACATATTGAAGGACCAAAAATCATAGTTGTTACACCTGGAGGAGCTCGGGCATGCATGGATATGTCACCTCAAGGAAACCAAATGGAGAAGTGGGTAAGAAATTTCACAGAGCCTATGTCAGCATTCGATCCTCAACAGGAAAAAGAGACATATCAGAGTGCAAGAAAGGAAATACTTGGACCACATGGAGGACCAACAACATCATCATTTCCTTCTATATAAGACCCAATGGTACATGAAAAGTCAAATGCACAATAAAGTACACTAACAAAATTATTAAAGAGTTGTGTAGAAATGATGAAGGATATAATCACTCTTAGTATGTTATATAACATGATTTATCATTGCACAAAATGAGGGGATACCCCTGTCACACAAAGAATGCTAAATCAGGTATTGCATAGAAAGAGAACCAATGGGGAATTATGTTTTAATGCACAGATTGGGGAGTATGATGTGGATAATTTTATTATGGACTTAGGATCGGATGTGAATGTACTACCTAAGAAGACATGGGAGACGATGGAAAAAATTGAGCTAATATGGTCCCCTATTCAGTTAAGGCTCATGAATCAACATAAGATAGTCCTAATTGGGAAACTACTAGGAGTTCCTATGAACATAGATGGGGTGTGTAGCATGAAAGACTTTGAAGTTATCGACATCGTAGATTATAGTCAACCATATCTAGCCTTAATGGGATTGGAATGTATGGTTGATAACCAAGAAATTATTAACTTGAAAAGGAGGGAGATGATCTTCGAGGTTGGGTATCTAAAGGTTATTGCACCTTTGGACCCATCATAAGGGAAGATATACATAGAGTCACCAAGAGGAAATTACATGGAAAAATTATATAATATGACTGCACAGATGGATGATTATGTCGACCCAGCAACAGATGGTGTGCTAAGTTGGAGAAGTATCAGTTCATGCACATCATATTCAAAAGTTGGTCTAGAGAATTGGAAGAAAAGGATGCGTGAAGTGTCAATTAGACGATGTGTGCATATAAATTGATCCTTGCACTGGATTGGCATAGAGCAATGTAACCCACCCAGGTATGATGAAATAACTGATATTGGTATGTTTATAAAATAATTTGAGTTACAGGTACGTGAACAACAGAGGATTTTGGCACTAGATGTCATCTTAAAAGAAACTCCAACTAGATGGTGGGATGCACACAGAAAGGGAATGAAGGACTGGGAATAATGCAATATACTTATGCAGATATGCATTAGGCCCGAGGAAGCAGAAAGTGCATAGAAATACACAGGAGAGAGTGACCTGATGAGTCACCTAGATAGATGTAGATATTTATGGTGCTAAGAATCATAGACAAAGTGGATGCACCAATTCATACACACGTTGGACACAATCCTAAAGAATTGGTATTTAGAATTGGAGATTGGCAGGGAGACATTTGAATGGGAAGGATTTGTCCAAATATTCAAAATCACATTCACATTTGAACATGAATCCCCCTCCTTACATGCAACACTACATGCCATCCGAACAAACATCTTCTCAAAGGTAGAATCGATGGAAGAATGTTGGCACAGGGGCAGACCCAGGGTTCAAATCTACAACAACACACCAACAAAACTCTAACTACCGGTTGTTTCAGAAATACCTGCAAAGAAGATGAAGTCTCACTTGAGGTAGAGGTAGGGGTGGTTGTAGGACTCAGGTGTCTGCAACCTTAGCTGGGACACAGATATGTGATTCTACTACTTAACAGAGTACTTAGCAACTAAATTTCATCAACATTCCACTTAGTATCTACTCCGCAAATAAAACAGAGCATCATAACATTCATTTAGATATGACGTATCAAGCACTTAGCATAAAGAGATGGATTAGATATAGCTTATTTAAGCACTAAGAAAGTTCACATAGTTCATATCTAACATCCATATACATCGTTAGCACAAAGAATAAACATATCTATCCATCTATATCAAAGCACTTAGCAAGTAGAGACATAAACACATCAACACATTGCAAAAAGAAGAGAAACATAGCATGTATGTGGTTCACCCCCACCCTGGGGATACATCCACTAACTCTTCTTCTTTATTAGCTTCTTCAATAGGTTATATGCACAAAGCCTCAAAATCCTACTCCACATAGGACATGAGATCTGCGCAGCTAGCTAGATCCTCCTTCCCCAAGTAGATCTAAGCACGCAGCCTTCCACAACCTCTTACAATGACTTGTACTTAGCTCTACAAGTCTCACAAAATATGCACAAAGCACTTACAATTATTCAATCACATAGATCTAACACTTAGCCATTCGTAACTACTCTCTTCTTACATTGCATAGACATCTATTTATACTTTACAAAATAGGATTAAACATGGGTAAACCCATGGGCTGACATCCCATATCCCTTACATAATCCCAAATCCCAAAAAGGGGCCGAGATCCTACGATATCTAATTCATCTTGCGCTCCTCCTTCGACAGATCGTCGAAGTCCCAAAATAGGTCAAACCTAACCAAGGATCTCCCAAATCTTGGTCAAGGGACAACAGGCCCCCAACACTCACCTATGACTCGTCCAGAGTCACTTTGATCTGGGTAGTTCTGAATTGAAAGCCTTGATCTTGTCTCAAGCTGCTTGGACTTACTATTGTACCATGGCCTCTTGTTTAGTGAAATCTTGGATGACTGCATCATTCATGGGTCCTTCCAGGAATTATTCAGCTGCAGCAACAACCTGGTCCAGTTTTGCTCCTCGGCCTTCGACCTCTGTGAACAATTGGTAGGCCTTATCTTGTACAGGTTGGAGCCTCTGAGTTACTTACATAACTCTGCTCTGGATAGTGTGGATATGTTGTTGGGAGGTTTGTTTCTCTTGGGAGCACTTCATTTTTTCCACATTTGATAGGGGCTTCAGCTGTGCTTGTATCATTTTGGCTTGATACTTCGCCTCTTGGAGATGTGACTCTAGTGCCTTCAGTTATGGATTCTCAATGAGTTGCTCATAGGTCTGGGAACTGCAATCAGTAATCTACTTACATTCCATAGAAAGGGATTTTATTCTCTCAACTGTGCTTCGAGCAGTTTCTTCTCTTTGATCCCGTACATCCTATGGAGTCTTGGGGACTGCACAAAGCTCTAAGTCTGCTATGCATTTTTGTAGCTACTGGATAACTTCTGTGAGTTGCTCTACTTGCTATGTGACTCAGTCCTATTCCTTTATCTCTACAACTATCATAGATCGAAGTGCTTTGTTGACCGCTTCTTTCACTTTGAGTTTCTCCATGAGCAACTATTCTTTTCCTTGTTGTATCTGTTCTTTTTCTTCATCAAACTTCACTTGGAGAGAAATCTTTTCCTGTTATGCATCTCGATGCTTCTCTACAAGTACTCCTTGCACCTTCTTCAAGGCTTGGGTGTCTTGTTCTGTTTCTTCTTGTGCTCATCGAAGGTGAGCTTTGATTTTCTTAGCTAGTTGGTGGAGTTGAGCTGGCTCATCTTCCAACTCTGGTTCTCCCGATGGCAGGGGCATAGTGGAGACTGCGTGGCTGGACTGAAGGTCCTACTGTACCCCTCGAAGTTTTACTCCAATTCTCTCATATATTTCTTCCTTCTTGGCTTCTTGTTTCTTTGCTATTTCTAGTGAATCATCGTTCAGGGCTACGATGATGAAGTCAAAATCATCGGAGGTGAGAACAGTGTGCATCTTGGTCATGGTGGCTTTCAATTTCTTCCAGGAAGAAGGTTTCAGGGGGGGGGGAGACCTTCCTCTTCTTCAAGGGGTCAAGCTCATCTCTAGGAATTGTTACATCACTTGGTCTCTATTCATATTCTACTTCGTCACCACCCCCTCAATCAAGTGACATGGAAGTAGTCTTCCCTGAGGTGCTACTTAATTTTTGGACCTCCTCAGTCTTCTTCTGCCTACTGGTTTTGGGTGTATTCTATTCTTTATGAGTGTCTTCTGGGCTGTCAATATCAGATATATCTGCGGGGTTGGTAGAGATAAGGATTTCAGTGGACCATTCCTTAGTGATCTCCTCAAGGTCTTCTTCTGAATGTTTGTAATATGACTGGAGCTACCCTTTATGTTCATCTTATCGCATTGTAATGTAGACAAAGTGTCGATATGCATTGAACTCCATTAGTGGTCGAAACCTCTGTAAGGTGTTCATGGTCATGCGAGGCTCGACTTTGATGTCTTGCTTTAGTTGGAGGTAGTATGTATGAAACACAACATTTGACTTCCATTGTTTGCTCATATCAGTTGAATACCAGAGGGTAGTGAAATTCGCGGCAAGCGGTTCAAATGGCTCGATATCTAGGAAGGTCTCTCCTTCTGGAATCTCCTAGGAAACAAATGAAATGAGGACCAGGAGCTAGCTGAAATGAAGTTCATAACCATGATCATGTTCTTCTCGAAAATCTAGTTCCAAATGGTTAACTAGGTACTTCGCCTACTTCATCTGTAGGCCTTCCGTGCACTTCTATGCGAGGTCAACAACAAATCCGGTGACCTGCGTAGCTCAGTTATTCCATAATAAATTTCTAGCTATCAGTTGACATGCTAGGTGAACTATGCCAATTTGGATGGAAGCTACCTTGTAGCCTCTTGTTCTCTTCTCAATGTCGCCATATGTATCCTTGATCTTCTGTGTGAGTGCGTGATCTACAACTTTTCTTGGATAAAATTCATGCGGGTC
>JASDQU010713200.1:8594-27404 GCA_032191745.1 Picea mariana
TACTTGATTTAGATGGTGGGTGGTTTCTTGCAATGTCAAACCATTAAAGAGATCAGGATACAAATGAAAATAAGTGGAAGAATTAAGAGACATAAAAGCTTCTCTCGAACAAGAAAAATACGCAGAAAGTGACTCCCTGAATGGTATCTCCTCCTCCTTAAAAACATCATTGGATTATTGTGAATCGGTGGGCTACATACTAGGAATGGTTTCACAACCAACACTTTATTCCTCAACATGGTTTTCCTCATCCAAGCAAAAGGTAGATTGTTGTGATAAAAGAAGTATGTCTTGTATGTTGATTTATTTTCCTAAAGTGAAAAAATTAGTGTGGATGTCTTGGTCCTATATCATATGAGAATCTAAAATATCTTCCAAAGAATATTCATGGTTAGAAGAGAGAAGGAAGTCATAAGAATCATTAGAACAAGATATTTCAATAAATGACCTATCAGTAATAGAAAAACAATCTTGCTATGTCACTTGAACTAGGAGAATTTGAAAGATCAGGACAATCCAAATCAACATAAATTAATTTCAAATTATCCAAGTGTCAGAAAGAATTCATTTTAAGTGTGTCTAGATTTTCTTCATTGAAAAAATGATCATCTTTCAAGTTTTTCTCCATACACTACAAGGAAAAGACCTTTTAGTGGAGGTTATAGAGGAGGTTTCTAGTGTTACAAAATTGGCAAAAATTTTCAAAACAACCTACGCTACAACATTTGTTTTTTATAGCAGATGTTTTTGCGAATACTATAACGGAACTTGATTATAACTAAAAAAATCTGGACGGCCAGAGGTGTTAGAGGATGTTTACAAATTGGTGTGTTTTTATGAGGAACAAGCACCAGTGTGTACATACACGTACCACACTGGTGTTGTACACTTAAATTCAAGCACCGGGGCAGTAAAATATTCAAGCACCAGGGTAGTAAAATATTTAAGCATCATGGATTTAACAACAAAATGCATCGTGAGAATTAAAAATAATTAAGAATCTGGGATTTCTACTTAGAACGCATTAGTGCATTATTAATAAGAAGGAACTGATGTTGTATAAAATAATATGCACCAGTGTGTTACCTGGAAAATCCCCCCTAGTGCATTAAAAATAGAAATCACTCGTTCTTTTTTAGTAACAAACAAGCGTCGGTTATTATCAATAACACAATAGAACCGATGTGTATTAATAAAACAAATTAATATGTGCTTATTAATAATCCAAAAGCACCAGTGCTTATTAATAACACAAAAGCATCGATGCTTCGTATACGCTTAACGCATCGAAGGCCAAGTTTTTTAATATAATTTTTTGGTATTAAATAAATATTGAAACCGTTGCTAATTGATTACATAAAAGCACCAGTGCACATTTCTTATGAAATGCATCAGTGTGTTTTAATATTAAATGCGATGATGAGATTAATAATTAAAATACACCGAGAAACATCGACCTATGATAGTGCAATTATTGTTATTTTTTAATTGCATTATTTATCAAAAAAATTACATATATCTTATATTTTGATTAGTGAATTTGGATATGATGTTTGGATTAATTTGTTATATCATCAGATTTTGCATCTCTTCATTATAATATTTATTCATCCGTATATTTAATTAGTGATGTAACATTTCACAACGACATTGAGCAACACAATAGAATAAATTAAAATATGTATTATTATATGAATAAGAGGGTCTTTGTCATACAAAATGGGACACTTATCAGTAATTCCTTGTATTTCAATTGGGACACCATTTCCATTACATTAAACAAAAATGTTTGATTTTCACATAGAATTATTTCAAAAAAATACAATTGCAGCTTGCATTGATATCCAAATATACCAATCATCATTCTTCACTGGAACTGTTGTTAGTACTCGAGCTACTTCCATGCCTTGGGTTATTTTGATGAATGTTTGGTTAATTGCCTTGATTGTTTTCATCTTCTTTAAGTTCCATGTACAAACATAAAAATAAATTGTAATGAGTCTATCTACATTGGTGAGAATAATGAAAATTGAAATAAATAATATACATGAATGTAAATTGAAAAGTGATGTACCTGCAAAGAAAGAATTGACTCATGAATCATACACATATGTTCAAAATCAAATCTCATGCCTTGTTGCAACAATTCTTATGTTGGCTCAGTTCCATACTTTGTTTCATGCAAGTTTTATACTCCATAATAAATTATAGATTTAATATAAAGTATTATTTTTTGTTTCATTAATTATAAAATGATAGAAGTAAAACAACATAGATTATACTTACAAATTCCAGAATTAATTTTTCATATGCCAACATATACTCACAAACCTTCATTAACCCAATGTCAAACAATTTTTTTTATGGCTCTTCTTTGTATGTTAGCGCCTGTTTGAAGACATTCAAGGATGGATGTTGTAAAACAACTTAAAATATACAAAATAAACTTAAGTTGTTATAAGGAAATAATAATTACCCACAAACTTTGCTATCAACCCTTTTCTACCTTGTCGTCCAGTTTTATGTGCAGAATGAGTTCCATTTTCTTTTCTTTTCTGTAAGAGAATATTTGAAAATTAATATTTAATGCTAAATTAATTATTTGTACCTAATAGAAAAATTCAATGATTCCATACATTTGAATCACGTTGTTGTTGAGATAGCTCCTCCTACGATGCAATTATGTCCATTTTTTTGACCATCTCCTTGTACACTTTTTTGGACATTCCTGCTGGCATATTTCAGATATCAGCTCATTGTTCCTCTGAGATTTTCATAATTTTCCTGAAAAAATAACATGACAATTGTTGATTAAATGGGATAGTTGTCATTGATGTCAACCCTTGAAGAAAGTCTGGTAGGGAATTCTAGTAGCACAATGGTTTGGGTAATGGACCCAAATTTGTTTGATGAATAATGGTATGAGTTTTGAGATATTTGCAGGTGATACTATTCCAGATGGATAGTACATGTCATGCCATTTCTGGTGGTATGTGGAACATCACATAACTCCTCACGGTTAGAGAGTTATGGCCATGTGAATTTGGAGAACCCTCATGAGTCATCTAGAAGCCCCTAAAGTCAAAGTGTTTGCAAAAGAAATTATTTAAATAATAAAGTTAATGGAGAACTCCCTAAATTAAGGAAAGTGGAATGATACATGACAGTATAAATAAGAGGCAAGACTCTCTCACTTAATTACACTTGAACACATTGAATATCTTTTGTTGTGTGAGGCTTATTGCAGGTACTCACTGATACATCTGAAGTTGTGAAAGTCTGAGGTAGGATGAAGGGTTGATGACGAAATTCTCAAAATTACAAGGAATACTAAAAAACCCTATTTTCTGAGGCATACACAGGCTGACAATGTATTAGGGTGCATGCATACTGAGGCATACGTGGGCTAGCAGTGTATTAAGGTGTGTACGTATGCAGGCTGACATGGTATTAGGGTGTGTACATGTTGGTAAAGCCATGGAAACTTGAGAAGATTAAGATGCAGAGTTTCTAGATTCTGAGATCAAGCTCCCAGGAAGGTCTACAGTGCTCAAATGCATCAGATCTATCCATTGGTTCAAAAGGTATGTCTTATTTCTATGAATAGTTGGTTTTTGATGTATGCATGAGAAATGGTTATGGAGATTTAAGGATTATCCCTAGAAAGACTAGTGGTTGCATGGGATCTTTTGTCTAAGTCAAATCTACAAAAACACAGTGTTGGTATATTTATCATTGATAATTCTTGTTGAGGCACATATTGTATTTCTTGGCATATGGCTAAGGGTTGTTTTGGTATATGGTTGAGAGCTTGTATTGGTTGATGTATTGAGAGGATGAATATCAAAAAGGGTTTGAAGTCTAGATCATGTGAGGGTTATTATACTTATTCATGATTACACACACTTTTGGCACATGACTAGAGAGAGATATGTATGAGGACACATGCACAAGGTAGAAATACAGTCTGGATGCAGTGACAAGTTACCGATCTATGTGAAAGAAGATACACAGGGTCAGAAGTTTTCAGAAGAAAGAAAACAGTAGTTTTCAAAAGGAATATGCAGGTTGCATAACAATTTGGCCGCATACATACACGAGATGCATAACAGATAGGGCACGTACATATGCATGTTGTAGCACTACAGGTCACGTACATACGCGTGTTGCAGCACTACAGGTCACGTACCTGTTGTATTTTATTGATACATGTTCAGTTTAGGTACAAATCGGTTACAGGGTAGTTGTAGGGGTTGGTTGCAGGTTAGTGGTACAAATTGATACAATTGTACAGTGGTATATCTCATAGTGATAGTGTGAAAGTGGTTTCATCATTCTAATTCTACTTCAGGGCGGTTGGATGGGGCAAGGACAAGTGGTTGTATCCACCCTCCGGTTGTATCTGGAGAACATAGGGGGTTGTAGCCTCCTTCTGGTTGTATCCAGAGAATTGGGGAGTTGGAGATTCCCTCGGGTAGTAGCCTGAAAAACTAGGGGGTCGGAGCCTCCTTCCAGTTGCAGCGGGAAAAAAAAGAAAGTTGGTGCTTCCAATGAATGTAATTCTTCAAGACATATAAGAATAAAAATTCTGTGGTTTTATCTCTCTTTGGGTTTCCACGTAAAAACACTGGTGTACTGTGTATGTGTGTGATTGATCATTTGTTCGTTGTTTATTTACTCTGTAACTATTGGATGATAATGCTACATTGATATAACACTTTCATTTTTAGTGAAATAGGATTATATTTCTCTATTACTGATTCACCCCCCCTCTCATTAATCCAACAATTGAAATCAGAGTAGGCTCCTTCAGAAATCAGTTTAACCACTGAAAGGTAGATCATGGAGAGCAACAACATGTATAAAAATGGAATACCACAGTTTGATGGACAAAAGTATGCATTTTGGAGCATAAAGATGAAAACATATATACATGCACATGATTTGAAATTTGGCAATCAATTGTAGATGGATACATGGCACCAACAGATCCGTCGAAAAATGACAAAGAAATAAAAATTAGTCAGAATAAATCCAAAGCCAAAAATGCACTTTTGAATGGTATTGGACAATCAGTATTCACCAAAGTTGCGAATTGTAAATCCGCTAAAGAGATTTGGGACAAACTTCAAAATATTTATGAAGGAGATTCAAAATTCAAAGCAGCAAAGCTTCAAACTTACAGAGGTTAGTTCAAACAACTAAAGATGAAGGAAGATGACAATATTGCAGCTTACATTTTACAAGTCGATGAAACAGTAAATTCAATCATGGGATTGGGAGAAGAAATAAAAGAATATGTAATTGTTCAAAAGGTAATAAGATCTCTTCCTATGAGATTTGACCCTAAGATATCATCAATAGAAGAAAGAGAATATATGAACTGAATAAGCATGGATGAATTACATGGAATATTCACAGCATATGAAATGAGAACTGAACAAGAAAATCAGATATAAAAGAAGCAGTCTTCAAAGCATCCAAAAATTCAAAGCAAAAGGGAAAGAAAAACAGAAAAAGAACATAGTAGCATCAGTGACATCTTGGAAAATGATGAAGAAGTGGCCAACTTTGTCAAAATATTGAACAAGGCAACCAACGACAGGTATAGAGGTAAGCTTCTTTTGATTTGTTTTAATTGTGATGGTATTGATCATTTTGCTAACAAATGTCCTCATAAGAAAAATAGAAATGATGAAGGTTACTCAAATAGAAAACAAACATTTAAAGGAAAAAGAACCAGAAAGAAAGTTTTCAAGAAAAGCTTATGCACCAAAGAAGACATCTCATCATCAGATGAAGATGAAGTCAGTGACAAGGAGACAAAAAGAGTTCTATTCATGGAAGTAGAAGACTTTGAAGAAGAATATGAAGAGTCCAAATAAGAATATGAAGAGGTCGAAGAAGAATATGAAGAAGTCGAAGAATAATATGAAGAGGCAGAAGTTGACTACCGAGAATAATTGTTGTGTGCCATCGAAGTTATCAGAAGAGAAAATAAGAAAAATAAGAAACTGCAAGTGGAACTAGACAAGAAAGAAGACACTCAAGAACTAGAACAAATGATCACAAATTTGAAGCTTCAAATAGAAGAAGATAAAAGAATTGAATATGCACTCAAAGACCAACTAGAAGAAAAAGACAAGATTATTGGAAATTTGGAAGCAGAGATTGTCACATTAAGAAAGGATATTCAAAAGAAAAATATGAAGAGCAACTCAAAAGTTTTGGATGACATTATCAACAGCCAAAAACCTCATCATGACAAGTTCGGAATTGAATACAATCAGACAGAAAAGGGATCAAGCTCAAAAACAACGAAGAAAGAAACATATCCAAAAAGCTATGCAAAAACAATCAAAGGAGATAGGAAGATATACAAGGAAGATTACAGGGACACTCCTCCACCGAGAAGATTCAGATTTCAGAATCAACAACTGACAAATAGGCCTCGGGAAGAAGAAGAATTCATAAGATTACCTCCTTTCAGAAGATCTTCAACTCCCAGGTATCAAAATATCTTTTTTGGTTTATGTTATGCATGTAATAATTTTGGACATAAAGTTGTGAATTGCAAATCTAATAACAAGAAAATAAACAACTTTGAAAGGCATACACAAAAGGGTTATCCAAGAAGGCCTAGTGAAACACAGAGAAGAAGTTACAATAGGTTTGAATCCTTGAGAACTGAAGTGGAATGTTACAAATGTAACAACTTTGCACACATGGCCAAAGATTGCAGAATGACAGTCCCTCCTAGAGAACCACAACAGAATAACAACAGTCACAGACATGAATCTTAGAAAAGGACATGGATAAGAAAGAAAAATCAGTATAACAATGAAGAATGCACACTCTCTCTATAAGCTAAGCAGAAGAAATGTGGTTGGTATGTTGACAGTGGTTGTTCAAAACACATGACAAGTGATAGAGACAGGTTTCTTACATTAAGAAAGGAATTAGATGGACCAGTCTTCTTCAGAAATGATGATTCAACTAAAATCATTAGAAAAGACACAATCAGAATTGGGAACAAGAATACCAAGGCAGAAAATGTTCTACTAGTAGAAGATATGAAACATAATCTTCTAAGTGTGACCAAGGTCATAAAGTTACTTTCGATTCACAAAAGTGAGAGATAAGAAAAGAAGATTCAGGAAAATTGATTGCAACAACTGTGAGAACTTCAAGCAACATATATGTATTAAGTGAAATTGGAAATGAAAAGTGTTGCCTAGGAAAGGAAGATGAAAGTTATATATGGCACATAAGAATGGGTCACAAACATTTTGATAACCTTGTCAAAGTCAGCAAAAAGGAAACAGTTAGAGAAATTCCCCAGTTCACGGAACCAACCAACACTTTATGCAAGCATTGTCAACAAAGAAAGCAAACAAAGACCAGTTTCAAATCAAAGGAATATTCAACGACAGGACCACTGAAAATTGTGCATACTAATCTAGTTGTACCAACTACAAAAAAGGGTTTAAAAGGTGAGAAATACTTTATGTTATTAGTTGATGATTATACAAGAATGACCGCAGTTTGTTTTCTCAAGAACAAGTCAGAAGCTTTTGAAAACTTCAAGGTCTACAAGGAAATGGTTGAAAATGAAATGGATTCAAAAATCAAATGCTTGAGATTTGATAATGGAGGAGAGTTCACTTCAAAGGAATATATGGACTACTACAACAGTCATGGAATAAAAAGACAATTCTTTGTTGCTAGGACACCTCAACAGAATGGATTTGTTGAAAGAAAAAACATGACAGTATAGGAAATGGATCGAACAATGCTAATGGATTCCAAATTGACAGATATATTTTGGACAAAGGCAGTGCATACAACAGTTCACATTCAAAACAGAGTAATCCTCATAACACTGACAAAACTCCCTACAAGCTATGGAAAGGAATACCAGCAAATGTGAAGCACTTCAGAGATTTTGGAAGAAAATGCTACATCAAAAGAGAAGATGGAAGAATGAGAATTTTTTACTCTCATGTGGACAAATGAGTACTTGTTGGTTACTCAAGTACAAAGAAATAATAGAAGTGTTACAACTTGATATTGAACAAAGTTGTGGAAAGCATCAACGTAAAAATTGATGAAACAGGTAGACTAGAATTAAAGGAAGAAGAAAATGAATCAATGGAACAACTCTACGAAGAAGAAGTAGAAGATGAAAAAGAAGTATAAGGGGAAGATGAAGAGGATCCGACATAATCAAAAGATCAAGTTCAACAAGTGCCTCCAAATAAACCTAGCAGACGAGTATAGAAGAATCATTCTTCAGATCAGATTATCGGAAACAAAGACACGGGATTTGAGACTAGAAGAATAATCTGTTCACTAGAACAAACACACCTAGCACTCTCATCTATGATTGAACCAACCTATTTTAAAGAGGCCAGCAAGGATGAATTTTGGAATAAGGCCATGAATGAATAATTGGATCAAATAGAGAAAAATGACGCTTGAGAATTGGTTCCAAGACTAAAGGATAAGAATGTGATCGGCACAAAGTGGGTATACATAAATAAATTGAATGAAGATGGACAGGTTACAAGGAACAAATATAGATTGGTATGTAAAGGATATACACAGGTTGAAGGAATCGACTTTGAAGAGACATTTTCCCCAGTTGCTAGAATGGAAGCAATCTGATTTATTTTAGCTTATGCATGCTCCAAAAATATTAAAGTGTATCAGATGGATGTAAAATCATATTTTCTGGATTGAGAACTTGAAGAAGAAGTCTACATTGAAAAACCAGAAGGATTTCAGTTGTTAGAGAATGCAAATTATGTGTGTAAATTAAAGAAGGCCTTCTATGGTCTAAAACAATATCTTAGAGCATGGTACTCTAGACTGGATAAATATCTACAATAGGCAGGGTTCAGAAAATGAAGTGCAGAAAAATACCTCTACATCAAGGTAACTCAAGATAGTATTTTATTAATTGAAGTTTATGTTGATGATATTATTTTTGGAAGTATTGATGATAGGTTAAGCCATATATTTGCAAAGAACATGTAGAATGAATTTGAAATGTCATTACTTGGAGAACTATCCTTCTTTATGGGTCTTTAGATACGTCAAAGCAATCAATGAATTTTTATTTCTCAAACCAAGTATACCAAAGAAATGTTAAAAAGGTTCGGAATGGAATATTGCAAACGAGTTATCACTCCCATGAAAACCAGTTGCAAGTTGAGCAAAGATGATGATTCAAATTCTACATATCAGAGGAAATACAAGTCAATGATTGGTAGCCTACTATATGTGACAACATCCAAACCAGATGTAATGCAAGCAATTAGATAGGTGGCACAATTTCAAGCAGCACCAAAGGAATCACATCTATTAGCAGTGAAGAGGATTTTTAGATATCTCAAAGGAACATAAGATTTTGGATTATGGTATCCAAAAGGAAAGGATCTATCACTTATTGTTTACACATATGCAGATTGGGTAGGTTGCATTGATGACTGATGAAGCAACAGTGGAGCAACATTCTACTTGGTATCTTTATCCACAGTCGAGGAAGAGTATATTGCAACAACAACATGTTGTACACAGGTCCTATGGATGAAACAAACTTTGACAGATATACAGGTTTAGTATGATGAGCCCATTTCAATATATTTTGATAATACAAGCACCATTAGTATCTCAAAGAACACGGTGATGCACTCCAAGATGAATCACATTCTAATCAAGTATCACTTTCTATGGGAACATGTTGTAGAAAATAACATCAGACTTGAGTATGTGGGAACAAAAGAACAAGTGGTAGCCATCTTTACAAAATCGTTTCCAAGAGAATCCTTAGAGTATATTTGCCTGAGAATCAGATTTATTTCTACTCCAAAATTAATGCTTTTGAATGCTTATCTTATATGTCTTAGATGTACACAAGGAAGCACCATAAAAATGACAGTTCAGGTTGGGAGATCAGACAACTCAGTTAGGGGGAGCAACCCCAGATGGAAAGTTACCTTTTCCATTAATGAAAAAGGGGGAGAGATTTATCAGATGCATTAAACATAGGCATGGTTCCAGGGGGAGCATTGGTCATAGAGATGTAGAGAACAAAGGCATGGTTCCAGGGGGAGCGATGGTCACAGGGGGAGATTGTTGATATGAGTGATATGAATTCATTATTTCATAACAAGACCTCATTATTTCATCAGAGTATTTCCATCAATGCCAAAGGGGGATATTGTTGATTAAATGTGCTAGTTATCATTGATGTTAACCCTTGAAGAAAGTTCAGTAGCGAATTGTGGTAGCACAATGGTTTGGCTAATGGACCCAAGTTTTTTTTATGGATAATGGTATGAGTTTTGAAATATTTGCAGGTAAGACTATTCCAAATGGATAGTACATGTCATTCCATTTCCAGTGGTATGTGGAAAGTCACATAACTCCTCACAGTTAGAGAGTTATGGCCATGTGAAGTTGGAGAACCCTCATGAGTCATCTAGAAGCCCCTAAAAGTCAAAGTGTTTGTAAAAGAAATTATTTAAATAATAAAGTTAGTGGAGAACTCCCTAAATTAAGGAAAGTGGATTGCTACATGAAAGTATAAATAAGAGACAAGGCTCTCTCACTTAATTACACTTGAACACATTGAATATATTTTGTTGTGTGAGGCTTATTGCAGGTACTCATTGATACATCTGAAGTTGCAAAAGTCTGAGTTAGTGAAGGGTTGACGACGAAATTCTAAGAATTACAACAAATACTTAAAAACCCTATTTTCTTAGGCGTACTCAGGCTGACAGTCTATTAGGGTGAGTACATACTGAGGTGTACGCAGCTTGACAATGTATTAGGGTGTGTACATACTTGGGCTGACAGTGTATCAGGGTGCGCACATGTTGGTAAAGCCATGGAAACTTGAGAAGATGAAGATGCAGAGGTTCTAGATTCTGATATCAAGCTCCCAGGAAGGTCTAAAGTGCTCAGATACATCGGATCTATCCATTGGTTCAAAAGGTATGTATTATTTCTATGAATAGTTGGTTTTTGATGTATGCATGAGAAATGGTTATGGAGATTTGAGGATTCTCCCTAGAAAGACTAGTGGTTGCATGGGATTTTCTGTATAAGTTAGATATAAAGAAATACATTGCTGGTATATTTATCATTGATACTCATTGTTCAGGCACATATTTTGAGAGCTTGTATTGGTTCATGTATTGAGAGGTTGAATATCAGAAAGGGTTTAAAGTCTATATCATGTGAGGGTTGTTATACTTATACATGATTACACACACTTTTGGCACATGAATAGAGAAAGATATGTATGAGGATGCATGCACAGGGTACATATATAGTCTAGATGCAGTGACAGGTTACATATCTATGTGAAATAAGTTACACAAGGTCAGAATTTTTCAGAAGAAAGAAAACCCTAGTTTTTAGAAGAAAGAAAACCCTAATTTTCAGAAAGCATACACAAGTTTCATAACAGTTTGGTCATTTACATATGCAGGATACATAACAGATAGGGTACGTACATATGCATGTTGTAGCACTATAGGTCGCATACCTATTGTATTTTTTTGATACATGTTCAGTTTAGGTACAGATTTATTACAGGGCAGTTGTACAGGTTGGTTGCAGGTCAGTGGTATGGATTGATACAATTGTACAATGGTATATCTCACAGTGATAGTGTGACAGTGGTTCCATCATTCTAATTCTACTTCAGTGCAGTTGGACGGGGAAAGGACAAGTGGTTGTAGCCACCCTCCGGTTGTAGCTGAAGAACATAGGGGGTTGTAGCCTCCTTTTGGTTGTAGCCATAGAATTGGGGAGTTGGAGCTTCCCTTGTGTAGTAGCCTAAAAGAATATGGGGCCAGAGCCTCCTTCCAGTTGCAGCTGGAAAACAAAGGAAGTTGGTGCTTCCAATAAATGCAATTCTTTAATACATATAAGAAAAAACATTATGTGGTTTTCTCCCACTTTGGGTTTCCACGTAAAAACATTGGTGTACTGTGTATGTGTGTGATTGCTCATTTGTTCATAGTTTATTTACTCCATAACTATTGGATGATAATGCTACATTGATATAGCACTTGCATTTTTGGTGAAAAAGGATTATATTGTTCTATTAATGATTCATCCCCCCTCTCAGTAATCCAACAACAATAAAGTATTTTTATATTGATATATGAAAACTAAATATCACAAAATTGATATATTAATAAATGAATACTTTGTAATATATATATATATATATATATTCTAAAAAAGTGTTTTTAGGAATATTAATTTTTGAATGATTCTTTTTTGTTGTTGCATGTTTTTGTTATTGCAAATCTGACAGGTCTCATTAACCATTACTCTAAAAATGCTTCTTGTAGTTTAGATATAACTTGGTTCTTGGAATCATTGGATTGATTTCTATATTGTAAGTGGAAAGTATGCCTATGCATTTGTTCCACTATATCTCTCATAGTTCTATAAAAAAAATTCCCCCTTTGATTAATCTCCAACACCACTCCAGATGAGCTAAGGACCAATTCATCATCATTTACATCTTCTATATTAATTATTTTTTTTGCTAGGATGACATTTTGTTCCCTCGTTGTTGGTTTCTATAGAACATTAAACATATGTGAATTAATAGATTTTTGGAAACATGTCATCTAATATTCCTAAGTATATTATTAATGAAAATTCAAAATAGAAAATCATATTAAATAGTATTTTTTCATTCACCTAATTCATCCCTCTTGAATTTTTCCATCAAGATTTTACTCTCTTCTGCACTTAGATAAAAAATAATCTTATTGATCTTCTTCCTTTTGTGGCTTTGCATGACACACACTAACCAATACATATTAGTTAAACTTACATATAGTTCAACCATATTAATTTTGTATAGAATTTACAGAGAACTTGACTTTTTTGTTTTTCCAGATGTTTCATCATTTTGTCGACCATAAATTTTCTTATTTGAACTCTTCTCACTCATATTTTTATCAATATACAACCAATACCATTCAATACAAAAATTATTAAATATATTTTATAAATAAATCACACAATTTTGAGCAAAAACAAATCGTTGTAACTGGTGCGTTTTTTAAATACAAAGCACCGGTGCGTTTATTACATAAAACACATCAGTGCGTTCATTACATAAAACGCATCGGTGCGTTCATTACAACAAAAAACACTGGATAAGTTAATTTAATTTTAAAAAAATTGTGAATTACAACAATGAGATATATATATAGTTAAATACATCATAGGGACTACAATAGAAATAAAAAACATAGCAAAAAAATTAAACATTCATATAACAAAAAAAAAAAAAAAAAAATTACACACCAATGAGAAGAAAAATTTAAAAAATTATGTGACAACATTTTCTGTGTTGTTTAGATGAGAAAACACAGACAATATTTTTTTTTATGCACCATATTTAAAAAATGATTTTGTTTGTTTTATCAGTGCTTAGACATAAACGCACTGGTGCGTTTCTGTTGAAATGGCACACTGGAAAATTGGAAAACGTTTTAAAAAATAAATGTCAAATCGAAAATCATTTAAAAAAAAATAATTAAAAAGTCCAAGGACCGACCGCGTTTAGGATCCGATGTAGTAAGTGGTCTCTTTGCATCACATGTCAAACACTTATATATAGAAAAACAAACACATTAGATATAAAATGCCTAAAATGAAAAGCCCTAATTCTGAAGTGATAGAGGGAATTAAACCCTAGGATGAAATTTTTCATTCACGTAAGGAAAAAAAAATAAGGGTTTAAGGTAAGTATGATTTTTTTTTCTTTTTTTTTCTAACTTTTAATTAAAATCCAATTAGGAATACAATTTGTAAGAAATTTTATTATCAAAATCAATAGTAAAATTTGAATTTTTTACTATGTAGGGTTTTGAGTGAATCACCATACCCTTCAAATCCTGATTTTCTGAATATTTTTGTTGTTCTAAAGTATTATTTTGCTCTACGGTGCTTCCCGGTATGTCCCTCTTCCAAATCTGTCTCCTAAAAATTTTGGAAAAATAATGAAAATATTGAATACCTTCTTAATATTTTAAAAACTTTATGAAAAGGGTTTAGAGTGAATCACCATACCCTTCAAATTCTCATATTCTGAATAATATTGTGGTTCCAAAGTATTCTGCTCATCCACAGTGTTCCTCTGTATGTCTCCCTTGCAAGTCTCTTCCTTGCAAATTTTCACAAAATAATGAAACAGTGAATAGATTTTTAGTATTTAAAAAACTTTATGAAATTCGATTCCTGCTCTTTTTTTAACTGTTTAAAAAAATTGCACTTTTTTTTTTACTTTTTTAGCACACCGGTGCATTTATGTAAGACACACGGGTGTGCCCATATTACATTATGCACCAATGCGTCCATATTATATGATGCATTGATAACATATAATTTTTTTTATTAACAAAATCTTGAAACACTATGTGGTTAATTTTTCAATTCACCGATGCTTATTATTAATATGCACACCGACACATTTGTGGTTTATAAGCACATCAATTTTTTTTTAAAGTTATTTGAAATTTTTTTGCACATAAAATAGTATATTCATCTCAAATTATCTTTTAGGATGAATTCACATGACTTACAATACTTCACTACACATTTTACGTTTTATGTCGCCTTATTCTTAAAAAATGGTTTCAAAACTATATTCAAACTCAGATTGTGGTGTGATCCTCAAAATTTATTTTAGATATGTACAGAAAAATTTATTGCTAATTTTGTTGAAATGTAGAGAGAAAACCTTATTATATGATCAAATGGTCAATTCTTCAAATTCCATCCCATTCCATATTGCTCAAAGTCCATCATGGAGTTCTCCCTTTCCATCTCCAGTAAGTTTAACTTATTTTGTTTATGTTTCTATTATCCAACTGAATTCTTTTTTATCCATGTCAATCTGAATAAAAATGTATCCAAATTTGCAGAATCTTGATTCATAATCAAGTTCAGATGCATAAAATATTCCAATATCGGTTCAAAAACGTTGGAAGGTCTTATCAGGAGCAACATACTGCAAGCAGCTGGTAGATGAAAATGGGTAGCTGCTTTACCCTGCCAATTGTGACATTCCATCTTTCAGCCGAAATCCTGGGTCGACGATGGTAATAATGGTTTGGTATAATGTAATTTGAACAAACAAATTATTTCATTGTGCTTACTAATATCATCGATGTACTAATGTTCAATAATTTTTAAATTAGGATTTTGATGATGAGAAACCTACCTACCATCTTCTGTTGCACCTTGCAACAATGTCAAACCGAGAGAACATTGCAATCAAAGCACAAATCAGAGAGAATGCGTACCAAGAATGATTGAATAAACCAGCTATTCAATTTTCATTACATCCAGATTCACTAATTAGAAATGACTACAACAATAGTAGTTCTTCAGAAGTTGGCAACAGAGACAATCAAAAAGAGCTTGGGATGGATAATTACTTACGAGATAGACTGCCATGGAGACGATGTTGTTATATGCATTCTAGAATGATGAGATAGGGGATGATGCTCATATCAGTGATACCATTTTCAAAATCCTGAAATGTGCTTCCACCATGCATATTCCCTCCAAAACACCAACTATTATGTTTGGCATGTAGTAATGATCAATAACAATACCCCCCCATGGTTTTCCATGAAGAATAAACATCTTATGTTGGCTCTTATAGTCCCTGGTACAAGACAAGTGAAGAATATGGATGTTTATCTACAACCATTGGTAGATTAATTGAAGGAATTATGGGAAGGGATACATGTATACAATGTATCAAGACCCATAGAAACAGAGAGGAGTTGTATGTTGTATGTCATATGTACTTACACCACACATGATTATCCAAGCTTAGGAGTTTTCTCTGGTAATTAACATGCTTTTTTTTTATATATATATGTAGCAATATTTATTTGCATATTTAATTTGTTGTGATTGACATTATATTCTTAAACGCTAACGTGTTATTTATACAATAATTTTGTAGGTCTTGTAACTAAAGGCTATCATGGATGTAAATGTTGTGGACCTTCTATGAAGGTTAGGTGGTCCAACCAGCTACAAAATCCAGTGTAAAACTCCTCGAGGGTATTCCTCCCAGAAGAACACCCTTATTGAAGAGCAATATCCTCTTTCAATGGTAAACCAAAGAGAACCCAAAGACCTACAATAATGACACCAGAAGAATGACTTAGAGCATATGAGAGAGAGAAGGAGAAGGATATTACAGAAATGTTCGATTCAAATGGGGAGCCTATGTTCGATGATTCAAAATTCTTCGACACCTATGTTTAGAAATTTCCCATTGGGATGAAAAGGAAATCTATCTTTTATGAGCTCCCATATTAGGAGAATCTTAATATTGTCCACTTACTAGATCCCATGCATATATTTAAAAATGTTTCATCTTCTTTATGGAGGCACATATCATCGAAATAAAGTGATATAGTGGTTGTGAGGAGAGATATTATTTCTTCAAAAAATAAAAAGAAACATTGGCCAAGACAAGAAAATAGAGGAGAGACTGGTCCCTCTTGGTCTTTGAAAGAAGGTGATGTCCAGTGGATTTTTAAGAAAGAAGATCTTTCTTTGGCAAAGGAATTTATATTGGGTGTGAAGGTGCCTTCTTTATATGGGTCTTCCCTATGACATTGCTTCACTGTGCGTTAAGACCATTTGTTGGGATCGAAATCACATGACCATGTGAACCTTCTAAAGGTACGACATATGTCAAAAATATGATTTTATTATTTGTAATTTTTATTTTTATGCCATGGGATAAAACATAATTAATTTTGCATGTGTTTACTTTGTAGTGTCATTATGCTCTGCTCGTGCATGGTTTTGTGAACCATGACTTGCCCCAGGACCTAAGGAATGTCATATCTAAATTATATGCATTTGTACATTGGATCACATCAAAGGAGATTCATATGGCCAGCATTCCACAGTGGCGTCAAGAGATAGTTGAGATTGTTTGTATGTTTGAGAAGGAACTACCGTCTAGTTTCATGTACTTGCAGGTTCATCTTCTAATTCACCTAGTAGATGAGGTTGAATTAGTCAGGGTGGTATCCTCTCATTGGATGTTTTTTTTAGAGAGGTACATGAAGAAATTGAAAGGACTTGTTCGTTAAAGGGAAAAACCTGAGGGGTCTATGGAAAAGGGGTACATATCATATGATTATTTCTATTATGCTAGTGAGTACATCAAGCAAATCATAAACACACCAGGTGCAATGATTTGGGATGATGAATGGGATGAAGACAAAAGAGAAGGGGATATTCTCCAAACGAATGGAAAAAAGGCACTTGATAAAGAGTAAGTGACTTATCATTAGTCAAATTTCTAAACAGTAACTATTCACATTGAACTTCATAATGTATATTTTCATGATCTCATATGTACTATATGTTGGTTTTATTTCATGAATACATCAGTGAATTCATAAATTGATTCCATCAATAAATTCATTCTTTACAAATCGGAGGCAACACAGTTGTGGGTCGCATTGTACAAACAAAAGAGGAGGAAATGGGAAAGTGACGGGAAAGAGGGAAACCCTAAGTCGCGATTTCTCAAGCCACGGGATAGTCCCGCAGGTCACAGACAAACTAGCAAATAAAAAAAAACATAAACATATAAATTAAGTACATCAACATGAACAAAACAAATGTTATATATATATATATATATATATATATATATATATATATATGACCAAGTAAAATAATTGTTATAGTGTACATATCTSCTCAACARCAAAAATAACTRTTAKAACTACATATCTAGTSATAGTMTYTCATGAGAAGMATGTTGTGGAGGAATAGGTGATGYACCATGCTCATCCRGGTGMGGTGAAGGAGGAGAAGGAGGWGGAGGAGGAGGAGGAGAAAAAGAGACATCACCACCCCAATGAGGAAGATAGTGCGTTGGGACATCCAGGGATGATTAATGGCAAACATTCTGCACCAGTTATGGCTCTCTGGAGAAGGTACAAAGCAATAGGGCGACATCGCCTCAACCTTCATGGTGCCTTTTCCTATCATCTAACTCATTTTATTGAAGGTAAGCACTCAGCGTGGCTATTTGATCATGTATTTACATTTGGCTCTTCATCCTCCACCTAAAATATACTTCTGTTAGAGTCGAGCTTCTATTAATTTTACCTCCCCCTTGATGCTCGTGTACAACCTATTTCTCACTATTTCTCTCTGTTGTTTCTATGCCATGCCTCATGAAAGGGGCAAGCCCAAACGCAGGTCAGCCTACTACAAATTTGTATCCCATCACCGGCGTGCAAGCCCACCCTTGGCCCCATATTTTCCTAACCCTTTTAGCAACCCTGTCAAACCTCCCCACTCTGATAAAAAATGGCATGATGATGCTCATCTTCCCCTCGGAAATCTGGAGCCAATGCCTCAAATTCTCAACTATGCATCATCTTGCCCCACATGTGCATGTACACCTCTTTCATCGACCTAGGAGGCTGACGGACAAAACTAGGTCTCATCTCTGGAAACCTCTCAAAAAACAAACAAAATAACTCTGAAGCAAATGGTAAGTTCACCCTCCCATCTATCATAGCACGACATTTATCCAGTGCTATAAAAAACTTCCTCAAGAAAATGGAAAACCATCTAATAAGTTGTGGCCTCTGTATCAAAGAATCAAAATAATATAAAAGCATGCAAATAATGCACTAACCATCACCAGTAAAGTGTGAAATTGTCGACAATAATAGTGAGAGGCACCTAACATCCTCTCCA
>JASDQU010713202.1:15676-25750 GCA_032191745.1 Picea mariana
ACCAATAATCATGTCAGAAAAGTCATCATCAAATCATCAATCAAATAAAACATCATAGTAAACATATCAACCCAAAAGCGCACTCCCTGACTCAGTCCGGAGTCCAAGGGGGTTCTACCGATGCCTCTGCATCCTCAAGGTCAGAAACCCTGCACACTCAATCAAACTGAGTCAATAGCACCCGTCTAATCAAATAGTAACACATCATGTCATCTGTCAATCATATCATAATCAAATATAATAGGTCTAATGTCAAAAAGGGTCCAGATCACTTGCGAGCAAGTGTCCTCAAAGAATAAGTGTCCTCAGTGCGCCAAAGTGGGATGTTACAATCTTTTAGATCCTTGATTACAACTTTGTGAGGTGAAAACTCTATGGTTTTACCTTCACCTGAACGTGTGATTTGGTATGCTGATAGACGGTTACAATAAAGAATTAGAACACATAATACATCATTGAAATGACCATTATCTACTTGAATTGTTTCAGATCCTACAACACTAAGAGATCTACCATCACCAACACATATTTTCTTGGTGTTACATTCATTTAAAGTAGAAAATATTTATTTATCCTTAGCCATATGATAAGATTCTCCATAAACAATAAGCCACTCATCGGAAGAAGAAGTAGAAGTTGTATTGAAGGAGAAACCAAAAGTGGAAAGTGAATGTCCATGAGAAGAAGAAGAATAAGTAGAGTCAGTATTGATGTTGTGCTTCTTCATCGTTGCTTCTAAAGCTACCATCATCTTGAAACATTTGGACTCATCATGACCATCTTTATCACAAAAGTTGCAATGTCTGTTAATCTTCTTATTTTTATATTTTGCTCATTTTTCATCATTAGGAGCTGAAGCTATCTGAGCGGGTTTGGGACCCTTATGTTGCTTGTTGTTGTAGCGAGGATGTTTCTTCTTGGGATACTTGGGTTTATCTTTTTGTTGGGCAACTAAGTCTTTGTTGAAGGTACCTGCAATGTTGATCACTCCAAGTTGTACAAGCTTATCTTCCTCTCTAATAAAAAGAACACAAAAGGACTCAAGAGTGGATATTTTATAAGATTTCCCTCGAGCCTCTCTCATGGAATAAAAGGTAGATACAAACACATAATATGCACTACATATCTTAGAAATAATAAGATAGATGTAATGCTCTTCCTCCATTTTTATCTCACATTCTTGACATAAAATTTTGAGTGTTTTAAACTTAGATAGATAGTCTCCAAGGAAATAAAAATCACTTGTACTTAAGGTCATTACTTGATTTTCTAACTGTTGTGCTCGAATAATATTGAGTTTACAAAACACGTATTCAATCTTGTCCCAAACTTCTTCGGGGTCATCAATTTCTTTAAGGTGGAACCTTAAATCATGAGAGATGGACATTCTAAGTAGTCCACATACTTTTTCACTCCTATTATCCCATTTGACATTCTTATCATCATTAGTGGGTGTTTTTTCTTTTCCCAAGGTAATCTGGTACATGCCTTTACTTCTTAATAAATCTTCCATATGAGATTTCCATTGGAAGTAGTTGGTGCTGGTAAGAAAGAGATTACTTGTAGAAACCATATTAAATATGCAGATAATTTGGATTTAAAAACTGAAACTTAAGATCTGGATGGAAATATCTCGAAAAGTTGTGTGGTTTTAAAAAAAAAAGGCACTAAAAATGGACTTCGGATGTGGGAGTTATGCCATTTTTAAAAAATGCATAAACAGTAACCAAGGGACCACATGATAGTGTAAGTTGCTTTATGAAGTGACTCACTTTGATAAAGAGAAGTGGGAATCACTTTTACAATGAAGTTACTTTATAAAAGAAAAGTTGCATGCAAAATAAATAACTCTAAAATAAAATATTAAAGCTACTTATAATGATTCACTTTTATACTTGAAGTAAAATACACTTTACAATTTTAGAATGAACTTTTTCAAAAAAAAGTAACAAAAGAGAGACTTGAACTCAAGACCTCTTACTTAATAAGACAACTTTTAACCAAATGGTCTAGCAAAACATATTGTATATTTTTAGGAAGAGAATTGGGGGTGTTTTTGTTGTTGTTGTTGAAGACAGCCTTGGAGAGCATGCTAAAAAAAAACTATTTTCACACAAGACAAACATTTCTCTGCTCGATGACAACAAGGGTTAGATCTCGGTTAGCTTACCTGGAAGATGCACCTTTTCCTATCTGTTTCTGATTTTTCGAGATCGCACAAGGCATGGAGAAAAGAGCATATACAGATCTAAAAGAGTAGCAACCCGGAAATAAATAATAGAAAACCAAAATAAAACCAAAAGGATACTCTGCAAAAATTTAAAAAATGTGTATTCAGGATTTATACCTCCGGATCTAACTGAAATGGTTGTATCTTGGGAAAACATAAACCTTTTTGAGTGAAACAAAAAATATTCCTGATTGAAACGAGTGTTTTGGATGTAATGGAACAATCCTTTCAGCGCATAAATGTGCATAAATGATAGAAAATGGAGATGAGACAATTGACTTCATGATCTTGATCTACAATAGGACAGGGTCTTCAAACAGGCTCTGATACCATGTTCGACAACACATGTATTCCAACATAGGATGAACACCTTCAGTAACCACTCACATAACTAGATAAAGATAAACACATCGATGTTTTCAGGTGGTAAAACCCCTACAGGGAAACATCCATGACCCCAGCCAATGCAACCACTTGGAGAAGTTTATTAATGTAAAAGAGAAATATTACAAAGAGATTTTCTCACAATCGATCATTGAAAAATGACCCTCCATGCTCTTTAAATAGAGATCATGGAACAATCGGGTGCTAAGCCACGGATCAATGGCCGTTAAGATCAAGGAGAATATGAATCATTGGATCACTCTATGTCGAAAACATATCGTGACCATCGGATTTTCTAACTACAAATGCATACTAAAGAAACACACTTTTTCCTAACGACACTTTAGACCAAGTAGATCTTAACTAACTCCTAAGTGTCTAAATATCCTAACACTACAACATGTCAAGTTCTTCACTAAGTTGGATTTGAAATCAAGATATCACCAAGTACAAGTCAAAGAAAAAGATACTTGAAGACTTCCTTCAAGACAAGGAAAGGTTTATATGAGTGGTTGGTTATTTTGTTCAGTTTATGCAATGAACCAACTACATTTATGAGACTAATGAATAATGTTTTATGTCATTATCTAGATTCATTTGTTATTGTTTATTTGGATGATATATTGATTTATAGCTCACTATGTAGGAGGAGAACATATCACATCTTACACATGTGTTAGAGATTCTGAAAAAGCACCAACTATTGGCCAATCTCAATAAATCTGAGTTTTCTCAGTAGTCTTTGGTGTATTGGGGGTATGTGATCAGTGAAGGGGAGCTCAAGATAGATCCTGCAAAGATAAGGGGTCATCATGAAATGGCCTGTTCCTACAAATGTCATTGAATTTAGGTGTTTTTTTGTGGAAGAAAAATACTTGTGGAAGTTCATAGCTTCATTTTCAATAGTAGTCGTACAACGCCAAACCATAATAGCCAATGGTAAGAATTTTCAGTGGAGGAAGAATCAACAAAAAAACATTTGATGAGATGAAAATAAAGATCAGTCAAGCACCAATGTTCATCATACCAAACTTTCAAAAGGCCTTTGAAGTGGAGACAAATGCAAGTGGGTATGCCATGGGAGCTATTTTGATGCAAGGAGGAAGGTCGTTATGCTATCATTCGGAAATATTTCATGGGGGATTTCTCAACTACCCTACCTATGCTAAGGATATCTATTCCCTAGTTCATGCTGTCAAGAAGTGAAAGCATTATCTAATGGGAAAGGAGACCATCATCCAATAAAATCACCAACCTCTACAATATTTGTAGGCCCAAAGTAAGCTACAACAAACTAGTCATTACCGGTGGATGTGGTTTTTAAAGAAATTTCATCTAGTCATCAAATATAATAAGCATAGCAAAAATAAGTTGGTAGACAAATTTCTTTCACAGCCACCCACATCCAAGATTATAGCTTTGGGAACTTTGATGCACACAGATCCTTTTACCCATGACACATACAAAGAGGCATACATAGAAAATGAGGACTTCAAGGAGGTGTTTGAACAACTATAGGGGCTAGTTCATATAGAAAAGGGTGAAGTCAAGGATGAGGTGTTTTCCTTTATGAGGTTAAAGGAAAAATATGTACATGCTCTTTCCTTTCTTGAACTTTCCTTCCTATGATATGATAAGGCTTGTCATCACCTTGGTCACACTATGCTTACTATGGCCATGAAAACTAGGTGGCTTCTTTCTCAAATAGTAGGAAGAGCGCACCCCACATGTCCAAGAGCTATTATATCTGCTCCATATATGCAAAACTTAGATACATGCAATGTAATATGTAGAGTTACACTAGCACATGGGTTAATTAATCATCATATCATGAGAAATTTTGTGGAGTATCTTTATCATTAAACAACATTTCATATCATTTCACCCATAGAAAATAAATCAATTCAACATGAACATCAAAACATCTATCAATGTAGCCTTCAACTTATTTCCACCCTAGTTTTTCGTACAATCTCCCCTTTAATGTCATTCATAATCTCTTATCCAATTGTGACAACTATGGGTGTCCTTTTCCCAACACTTAACTTTGCCTTCTTCTTAGAATCTAACATTATATTCTATAGTTGGTCAAACTTGCAAGTGTGCACACCATGAAAACCTAACAACAATTTCATGCCTAAAGTGTTATCAATATATTTTCTTTTACATATGGAAGAATCTCCCAATGCAACCTCTACTGGGATTTCTCTCTTACAAAAATGTACTTTTTTTTGCATGGGTTTATCACCCCATGCAGTGTCCTCAAGACTCATGAAAAGCAATAAAGTAATATTGTGAGGTATGTCCCCACATATCCTGCATGTTGCATTTAGCTACCACATGTTGTAATAGTTAGTCATGTTTACATACATGTCCATGTAACCCGTAGATTCTCACTATGGTTCACATTTCCTATATGATGATTAGTGGTGTCTTATTTTTACTTATGTTTTGGTTGGCTATTCAACTCTCATTATTACTCTTCCAAATGTATCTCTATGAATTGTTGTTTGTGTTCTTGATCTTTGACTTCTTGTAACTGTGTTGTCTCCTTTAGTATGTAAAAGGAGACAACCAATTTGGTAACTACCACACTGAATTCTAAAGAAAGTTATAAGATGACTAACAATTTCGTAACTACCATATTGAAAGAAAGTTATAAGATGACTACTCTAAGTAGCCACGGTCATTGTCCGTGGGTATGAGGTATCCTGAACGGGAAAGTCACGTTCACTCGTATGGACTTCTTAAGCGGCCAGTTGATATTTATAAGTTACGCTGTATCCATCGTTTGAAGCTGCAGTGAAGACTGCTCCAAGTGAACCGGCACATCGGCCAATGGCATTGAATAGCAAATTTGTTTCCATAGCTCTCTCATTGTTTTGCTTTATCAGCTGCTTTCACCGAAAGGAAATTGTACGTTTTAAAAGATTCATTGCTGTCATAGTTCCCTTTCGGATGAAATTTGAAACGCATTCCTCTATTCATTTGAAGGATTATTATTGGTTTTAATTCTCCCATTCAGGTGAGCTACTTATACGTTATACGCAGGTTAGTTATTCATAGATTATATAGAGTTGTTCAAGGAATAAAAATTCGCACATGTTCATCTTAAATTCGTAAGTATTATACATTGATAGGTATCAAATCTACCGATATTGATAGGCATCAAATTTTCTGATGTGAAACCCATTTTTAGATTAAAAAAATTGAGAAATAATTTGTATTTATAGGGATTTGATTTCTCCAACACATGAATAATTACTAGTTAAGATTAAAATGAAACTACACTAGTTGTCCTAGCATGTAATTATTTAAAAAAATTATAACCTAGTTTGATAATATAGGTTTATTATATTGACATATAATAATTTTATTATATAAATTTGTTTGAGAATATGGGCTCATCATATATATATATATATATTATTTTCTTATTTAGAGTGTTTTGGTATTATACTTCTCATATTTTTATTTAGATTTTTTTCATTTTGTTTAATATTAATATGTAATTCACTTCTATTCTATCTTAAATATGTACTAATTTAATATTACTAAATAGTTATTTAAATAAATGCAATTTGTTGATTTTAAATTGTTTTATAACTAAATCATTAAAAATTAATAATATAATAATATAGTGAAAAATATTTTGTTTATCTCAAACATTGAAAAATGTATAATTCTTTCCATACTCAACATCATCTTAAACACAAGGAAAGAGTAAGACATCTTCCTCATACTCAGAAATAAATCTAAAAATATTTTAACAATATATTTTTACTTTCAATTACTCTTTACACACATTAAATATGTAATTTTTACTAACACTACATATCATCAAATTGACAATTATTTAACCTCATTAATTATAATCCCCACCTGCTTTATGTTTTTTACAACTTAATCTTATAATTTAATTTTTCTGATATAAACAATGCAAATATTTAATAATTATGTACATATATTATTTTAATTCAACCATAAAATTTAATAATCATGAAAATCATATATATTTTTAAATCCCATGCATGCATTAATTTTTTTCTTTTATAACTTCATTTGGAAATTCTCCCATTTAAAACAGAGTTTAGTTTCTATGTTTTTCTTTAATGTAATTTTGTGTTTTTTTGAAAATTGATATATATTTAGAGATGGGTTTATACTTCATGTAAATACAATAATTTTTATTATCAATCAACTTACATTTATACTAATTTTAGATCTATATCATATAAAGAGAGACATACAATCCTTCAAAATGTAAATATTTTCTTGAATTTAGTATTTTAAAAAAGGTTATCATCTCAAAGAATTTGATCTCTCTTGACACATTATATATTCTAAGTTAAAATTCGATCTACTAAGCTAGTTTTACTTTCAATACCCTTATACTTTATTTACTATCATATCCATATTAAGTATTGAAGTAATTACACATCTTCCTCATTCCACTAATAGGGTGAAAGATGGAACACATGTGCCTAGCAATGTTAATGCAACCATCTGCCGCCTCCCTCCCTCCTTTTACTTAGATGCAAAGCATTAACGTTGTGATTGTGGAGGGGAGCCTGGGTCGTGTGGGAAACTTAATGTGTAGATTTGGTAGGGTGTCGGGATGAATTTGAGCTGGTACGAGGAGGATGAGTGTTTTCAACTCAATCTTAATTGTGATTTTCATGATCAGAATTGGTAATTTAGCGGAGATAAGGCATGGATTTTTCTCTTCACTATTTATTTGGGATTTGTGGGCTATATCCTCCTCTGTGTCAGTGGTTTTCCTATCCTACGGCTCTCGGGTTCACTTGTGCCTTTCCTCTTGGCCTTTTGATCATTTCTCGGTCTCAATGTCTCGTTAGAGGGGCAAACCGAAGTGAGGATAGACCTACTATAGCTATATGACTCATTGCATTCGCCAAGATCTGCCACCTTCACCTGCCTCACTACCGCTTACTGGTTCGACCTCCATTAATTCGCCCTCTAGTGAATTTCCCTCCATAGCTTAGAATTGGAATGGGGAAAACTGGGGACCATTCTTAATCGAAGAGGAGTTCCCTTTGGTTCCTCCCCAGTCTCCACTGGATTCCTAGTTGATCACTTCTACACATATGCAAAATCCTCTTGTCAATTCCCCTCGAGATGTAGGTGCCTCTCCTATCCCGACGATGGAGGAGACTTGGAGTTGTCTAGTTATGGAAGAGGCAATGCCCATGGTACTTGGAGACAAGTTTCAGTATGTTTTACCCTTCCCAACATAGGGCTCATTCCTAGCGAGGAAACGATGCCCGAGGCGCCCCCCCCCCCAAGTGGCTTTTCTGAGGATCAATTGTAGCTTATTTTCGACCTGCAAAGGAATGTTGTTGATCATCTATTTCATGCTATCATCCTTTTTCATTTGCTACGACTTGTCCATACCCCCCACATGGTGATGGAAATTCAGACTCTTCTAGTGTATGAAATTTCCATATATTGTCTTTTTTTGTTCAAAATAGACATCGTTTCATACTTATGTTGGCCTCGAACCAGATTAGCAGCTTTTTTAGTTTTTTGTATCTCATAATATATGTATCTAGATGTAGATATGGATGTTTTTTTCAGAGCTTGAGGCTAGTTATGGTTTCCATTTGTTTGGCACTAGCTACAACCTTCTCTATCTGTACTCATTTGATTATTTGAGGTAATACAACTTTTACTTCAAAAAAAAAGTTTCCTGAAAAGAAAATTACACATCTTCCTTATATTTAAAAGTAGAAAGCAAAAGATGATATTAAAATATGTAGTTAAAGTAGACATTGAAATATTTTATTTATGCTTTAAATTAAAAAAAAATTAAAAATTATTTTACTTTTAATTATTTTATATCTATATCTATATCCAGAGGGGGGTAGGGTATGTATACCTTGGTAGACTTTACCCTTAAAAATAGATTATTATATAAAGTGGATATAAATTATTTTACATAAAAAGAAATTGAAATATTTTATGTATTATTGAGTTTGAAATTTATTATTATTAATAATTTTTCAAATTTCATGTGTTAAATCCATATTAAACACATAAAGAATTACACATCTCTATGATACTTATTAGTCAATTATTAAATTTTTTATTTGTAATGATTTTATCTCATATATATAAATTTCATTTAAAATCATTTTACATAAAATAGAATTTGAAATAATTTATTTATAGTTTATATTAGAACAAATTTTTAAATATTAAATATCAATTTCATATTAAACATGAAAGGAATTACACATTTTCATATAGAAAAAAAATTTGAAGACAACAATTTTTTTTTTTTTTAAATAATAATTAATTAAAAAAATATGATATTAATTTATTTTTAGTTTAAATTTATTATAATTTATGGACCTCATTACAGTTACTTCAATTTTTTTTAAATATAAAATTTATATGCATAATAATATTAATAATTTCATAGTATCACATTACTCAATATAGCTTCTTAATGTGTTATAAGCACCATTAAATATATTTTAACAATTGTAGTTTTTAAATTTTTTTACTATTTCTCATTAATTTTTTTTTATAATTAATTTTTTTTATATTTTGTTTGTAGGACAAGTGAGATAAATTTGATATTTAAATTTTAATGTTTAAATTAAAAATATTAATATATTTGAGTTTTTTTTATATTTTCTTTATAATATTTGTTAATTAGAATAAGATAAATTTGACATTTAATTTTTAATATTTAAATTAAAAATATTAATATAACCATATCTAATATAAAATTAATTTAATTATCACAGCCGCAAAGTAGGCTGGTATCGGCTTTAAAACTTTTAAAATTATTTCAAACCCTACCCGCTTTAAAACCTTTAAAATTAGTTCAAACCCTACTCAGGCTCATGAAATTTTTTTTAAAAACCTCACTCAAATAAAAGAAACCCCGCCCAGGCATAGGAAAAAAATAAAAGAACGTTGATCCATCGTGCTCAAAGGGATTTTTTTTTTCTATTACGTTATTTTTAGACCAAAATGCTGATATATATTAAATCGAAATCATGAATTTATTGGTTCTGGGTAGAAATACATAAAAACGGAGGTTTCTTGATTCTTGAATCTCCTGGAAGAAATCGGGGAGAATTTATAAAATACAAGTTTTCTAATACTAAACATGCATTATAAACATAAACATGCATTATAAACAAATGAGAATTGTTTTATATAAATTCTACAAATAAGTTTTCAAAATTGTATACTATCTTAGAAAATAAACAATTTTAATATAACAAAACATAAATGAGAATTGTTTGATATAAATTCTACAAATAAGTTTTCAATCCACAAATTTGTATACTATCTTAGAAAATAAACAATTTCAACAAAACAAAAAATCTATAAACAATTTTAATATAACAAAACAAAAAATCTATAATGTTAATGATAAGTTTTAAGAAATCTGATTCACAATAAATTGTATACTATCTTAG
>JASDQU010713203.1:0-15731 GCA_032191745.1 Picea mariana
AGAACCATCAAGGAAGTGCTAGTACAATGGAAAGACATGACTCCAGCAGATGCCACTTGGGAACCAGCTACCATTCTGCTGCAGTTTCCACATCTCAAGCCTTGAGGACAAGGTTGTTTTTAAGGGGGCGGACATGTTAAGGTCCTAACCCGCACATAGGTAGATCAATGTATTCGGATGTAATAAAGGTCAATATTAATAAGGAAGATGTAAGAAGACCTAATAGAATCTTTCGCTTCTAGGAGGATCTTCCTCTAGATGCTTCTCTTAATAGACATATTTAGTATAAATAAGAGGCGAGGGTATGAGAACCCTAGCTGGGAGATTATTGTAACAGAACGCTGCTCTACTAGAGGTTGCCCCCTCAAAGAGGCATGTGAACATTGCTATCTGAATCAAAGTGCTATTTCTGTTGCTATTTTGTATATCATTTATGTGTATTGTGAATATTCTGTTGTATATTTTAATGTCATTCTGTCATTTCTAGCATTTCATTTATGTTCTGCATATTTTATATATATGGTATCTTGCACTTACTCTAAGGACAAGTTTGAATTTTATGCTAAGGACAAGTTTGAATTTTATGGTGAGTTTCTAAGGACAAGTTTGAAGTTTATTGTGAGTTGAAATTCAAGACCCAATGCCATTAAATAGCACATGAAAATTGGTCCCATAGACATTAAAAACAATGAATAGAAAATTTTCAAAATGAATAGAAAATTTTCATGTCAATAGTTATAAACAAAACATGTTTTAGATGTTATGAGGTCGACATAGTATCTACACAATTACGTGGTCCAATGTTTTCAAAATTTCATCATTAAATGGAAACTTTTATGGCCTCCAATTTGTTTTTTTATAGAACATCCTATATCAATATGTGATGCATTCCCCTAATCCAATACCTTCATGGAAAACATTAATACATTTTGATGACCAAATTAAACTTTTTCCTCACACTAAATCAATGTCAATGTAGACATTATGCCTTATGTTTATCTAATTATATGAGTTTTGCCTAATTATAAGATTGAATGGGGTGTGCTTGATATTAAAGTGATTTTTATGATGTGTGATTAATTGCTTGTAAAATTAAGTACACCCCTTTGCCTCATCATCAATGATATTAAAGTTATTTTGATGATCCCTCTCCATTGAATTAATTAGCATTGAGATGGTTCATGAAATTGTAAGGAAATAGCATCACAAGTTGGGAGTAGATGATGCAAACCTTGATCGACAAATATTCACATTACTTTAAGGATAGACATAATAGTGTAACATACCTAACTCCTTGGTTAGGCCATGTTACTATTAAATCAACTAACATTCGATTCGGATTTGGAAAATATGTGCAACATAACATATAAGTATGCTATTAATTTAGAAAAATGTGAATTGAAATGGTTAATTTATTAATACACAATAACAATTAAACGCACATCTTAGCATTCATACATACAACATATAGAGTAAATGAAACATTATGTCATAGCATTAAAACTGTAAATAATATATTGATTAAAACACTTATCTTTTATAATATGTTTTATATAAATAGAGGACATTGTTCTCAACGATAGGCTCTATTGCACCAACTCCCACTACAACAAAGCCACCTTATAGATGACGATATGATTCCACAAGAATGGACAAGATCTACATGTGTCTACAGTCCACTGTAACAACTCAAATACCCACTAAAACACAATGACGTAAATCCTATCAAAATTCCAACAACATGGATCTCTGATTTTTTAAGCACTTGAACATGTTGTATCAAATCCTTATTTATTTCATGACGTTTTCTTAGAAATTATTCTCTTTGCCTCGTTCACACCTGGAAGGGTGACACGGTGCCCTAGTAAGTTGTTTTCCCTTCAGGATGGGTTGCTACTGGGTGGATCTGTGAAAATTTATCATCTGTTCCGTCGATACTTACCACTTTCCTTCTTTATTCCTCACATCACCCGTATCCTTGTTTTGGCAATGGGATTTGCTACACTAGGAAGGATTGTACCTTACTTGGTGGGAAGGAGGGGCTAAATGCCCATAGGGTAAAGGTAGCTATCAAGAGTTAAAATCCAATTTCAAAACCTTCAAAGCAGTGAAAAGATTCTTAGTAAGAAAGGGGGACCCACAAGATAACATAAACACACAAATGACTAGTTGAAGGATAGGAGGTCTCGTCATGAGGTGACTTATTATGACCATGGGCATGTAGTGATATGACATTACCACCTATTTGGTCACCAAACTATGGCAATGGCTCCTGGTGGAATAACCAAGAAAAAGGGGGTATCATCACGAGCCACCCTTGTCATTTCTGTGAAATGTTTGTAGATAATGTTGTCATGTCTGGTCATCAAGCCGGGACAGTGGCCCTCAACTATTTTCTTGAAGCATAAGAGAAGAATATCAAAAGAAATAAAGCTAAGAATAAAAGCAAATGAATGGGCTAGGAAACAATTGCATTCATGACAAGGTGCAACTCGCCCTCTACAAAGGCACCGACAGGTAAGACTCTGGATTTCCCTATTATCACATGCACCCCATGCCCAAATATTTACCCCATCCCACCTCATACATTTACATTATTTGGACTAGACTCCACTTGGGAAACACTCCAAACTTAAGAGAGGTTACCCCAATAGGAAACTCTGAGACCCTCTCCAAAATAAACTTGTCAAATTGCATACCATCTTTGAGCACTTGTTTGGGGTTAAGGGGGCTTGATGCACACATTTTGGGTAATTTAATTATTGGATGTGATTTACATGCTATGATACTTGTGATGTATGAACCCCTGGAGGGCGTACTTTTTGTTTTTGTAGGAACTTTCTCAGTACACAGATAAACATGAGGGAATGATTAGATCATACCTTCATGAGTTCTCAAAGCCCATAGATGGATGTTGTAACCCTAGCTACGGGGTAAGAATATATTGAAGGATTTCATAGTAAAGGAAGATGACATTGCCTTTGGAGGAACCCTAGAAGGCCTAAATAATGACAGGCCACCCTTCCCCAACTGGAAATTTGATTTAGAGACCTTGGACATCACCCTAGTAGCCCCGTGACATCACCTAGAGCTAGGGTTTGAGATTCAGAGATGTTGGGCTACAGTTTTAGTACATGTGGCATGGAGGAGGGCTTTTGGAGGCCCAACGTCTTGCTATATAACCTCAATGTCTCATGGAGGAGGCCTAACGTCACCCTAGCAAGGTTGATGTCACCCTCTTTAGGGTTCTAATATTGAGAAATGATTTAATTTAGACTATTAAGAGCAAATTGACATGTAGGCTTTGTTTTCTGAAACGACATAGTTGTTGGATTAATTATCTAAGATTTCCCATATAAATATGGCTAGCTAAGTTCATTTTTACATCATAACTCATCACACACAAGTGGTGGTTTGAAATTTTCTCCCTCTTTAAGGGTTATTGGCTGAAGTAACTAGTGTGGACCTCTTGGAAGAGCTTTATGGTGGTGTATTTTGGCAATTTTCATGGTAGAATGGTCCTTCACTAGGGTTTGAGTTGATTATTCTTGGTGAAGTAAGTGAAAAATCTGCATTTTTATTCATGCTATGGATATTCGTTGTAAAATTTACTTGTTTCATGTCTAAGATTATGAAATTGCTTGTTTAAACCTTAGGGAAGAAACAACAAATACTTCTTTCTCTTTATAACTATTATACTAGCTTGATCTTTCCAATTATACATTCTCTTGGTAGTGATTATTAGATCTCTAAAGTGTTAGCTCTCTAGTAATCTCATTCTTGTCACCAGTTAAATTGTGTTTCAAAAACAATTAGGAAGGAAGGTATGCTAGGGCCTAGAAGTGCCTACTCTCTAGCAAAATGTCCCTTAGAAAAGAGAAAATGCTTGAGGCCTTGAAATTCCAACACCTCTTGCATTTATTTCTTCCCTTAAGTTAAGCATTATCATTATTTTATTTCCCAAGTGACATTGTTATTGTTATTGACTCCATAAGCCCTAAAAGGAACTGATGTTTACACTCTTGGGGATGAATGCGACCAAACAAACTTTCAACACATATTTTTGAAACTTTCACTAACACTAAAAACCATATTAATGCTGCTATAATTGCTATTAAAGCCCTTATTTATCATCCTTAATCAACACACTAACCCCTAAAAATAACCGATAAATTTTCATTTTCCTAGGTACTATCATCCCAAGGTTTTAGTCCTCCTTTTGCTAATGTTCTAGGTGTAAATTTCTGAAGTTGTTTGAGGTTTTTGCTGCCATTATAATTAATGTTACAACCATCATTTAAGACCCTTAAAAACCCTCAAACTCTCTATAAAACCACCCAACACTTGTAGTAGGAAAATTATATTCATTGTTAAAGTGTTTGTTTAAATTGCCTAATTTAAGAACTTTACAAAGTGGTTTTGTTGTTGTGATAATTACCATTTTACTATTGTTGCAAGTGTTTTGAAACCCTATTGAAGTAATTTATTGACTTTTTCTAAATCTTGAAATTGTGAAGTGACAAAGTATTATCAAATTGCAAAGTTTTGATACCATTTTTGTCATCATACCTTGCAATTTATGGATATATTGAGCTACTATACATTTTATCTTTTAAGTGTTTAAGTAGCATATTTATGTATTGAAGTCACTAATTTGAAACATTGATATCATTGATTGTTGTGAAAATTTGATGTTTCATTGGTAAAGGGTAGGTTCCATTCATTTACTTCTCCTTTTTCTCCCTTAAACTTTACCAAGTGATTTATTTCTTCGGGTGACCTAGAGAGACGGGTGGGTTTTACGTCGTATTTTTACCATTCATCAACCAACTAGGCCTTCGTACATCTCCCTTGGAGTGAGTTTCATCTCCTCCGAAATAGAAAGACGTATCCTATTGGGGTGACAGTGATAGGACTACCTCTATGTTACATCAATATAGGCCTACCTACCTTTAGGGTTTGGGAAAATATAGATTGTGCGATAACATTTTTGGCATCGTTGTTGGGGAACATGGGCTCAATATTCGTCAAATGACATTTTTCAGTAAGCTTGTATCACAATACTTCATTCAAAATGCTTACCGGGTGACTCTATTGAGGGTGATCCTCTCATCCCTTTGATAATCTAAAAGAGATTGTTTGGAAACTCCACTGATGATGAACCATAGAGGAGGTCAGTACACACCTTATTATTCTGTATTTCCTATTGTCCCCATGGCCCCTGCTAAATGGGCCCCTGAAAAAATCTTTGATACTTTGGACTTGGCCAATATCAAAGGGGGATTACATGATCTCCCTAAAGATGTCGATTCATGGATGCCCAATTTTTCCAGAGAGGCTGGGGATTTTGGTAACACACATTGCACCAAATTTTGTGAAATCTATGACTTCCATTAGTCTAGGAAAGAACACCATGACACATTCATGAAAGTTTTCCTTGCCTTACTTACTAGAAATGCTAGAAAATTGAGCACTAACCTCCCAAGCAAGAGCCTCACAACATTTGAAAATTTAGAACAAGTTCTCAAAGATGTTATGCAATTTGAAAAGTTTGTTTCGGAGAGGGTCTCAAGGTGTCCTATTGGGATAACCTCTTTTAAGAAGAGTGGTGACATCCACCTATGCGTTGATTTCTGAAACCTTAACCAGCGATCATTTAAGGACAATTAACCCCTATTGAATATGGAACATTTACTACAAAGGGTCATTAGGGAAGACATGATGTCTATGCTAAATGTATTTTATGGACATAATCAAGTGTTACTCAAAAGGGAGTATCAACTCAAAACGACATTTACTACACCATGGGGAACATTCATGTACTTAAGAATGTCGTTTGGCCTTATGAATGTGGGTTCAACTTTTCCAAGAGAAATGGACTTTTCTTTTAGGGACCTAATATAGAATATTATATAAATTTACCAAAATTATCTCATAGTCATGTCAAAAGAGAGGAAAGATCATATCTCACATCTCAAAAGTGTCTTTGAAAGGTGTAGGAAATATGGTATTTTCTTGAACCCTAAAAAGTCTATTTTTGGGCTAGACGAAGGAAAGTTATTAGGGAACATAGTTTCAGAAGGGGGAATTTTTTTGATCTAGAAATAATCCAATCTATCAAGAATGTAAGCCCCCCCAATCTCCCCCATGAATAAAAAAGGCCTTCAATCATTCTTTGGCAAGATAAACTTCATTCGAAGATTTGTTTGAAATTTTTCTGAGAGAATAAAACCCATGACTTCCTTGCTTAATAAAAATGTGTCATTAATATGGGATGAAAAAATTCTACGATCCTTTGAAGACATAAAGAATTCCATTACCGAAGCCCCGCTTTTGGTTATCCCTGATTACTCACATGATTTCATGATATTCTCCTTTTGTTCTCAAGATACCATTTAAAGTGTCTTGTTGCAAAAGGATGTTGATGATCATGAACACCCTATTGAGTTCATTAGAAAATTCCTTAGGGATTCATAATTGAATTATTCAATTACTAAAAAACAAGTTTATGCCCTAGTTAAATCTCTCAAGCATTTTAGAAACTATGTTGGCTATACTAAGAATAAGTCTTATGTCCCATACCTAGCGGTAAAATATGTTTTGTCACAACAAGATTACTACACTATGGGTAAGGGGGTTTCCAAAGTCCAAGAATATGACATAGAAATAAATACCACAAATATCATAAAGGGACAAGAGTTGGCTTAGATGTTGTCTGAAAACAATGAATAAGCCATACAAATGGGAGAAAACCAACAAGTTAATATGGTGGTGAGTGAACTATAACATTATGAATGGTATTCCGACATAATATACTACCTTAAGAACTTGTCTTTCCCAAACTACCTAATAAACTATGAAAGAAGGGCTCTAAGACTCAAATCTATGAAGTAATGCTTAACTGAAGATGATCTAGGTTGGAAAAACATGGATGGAGTTCTCAAATGTGTGAACAAAGACCACCCTAACAATTTGTTGAAGAAGCTCACAACATTTTGATAGATGGATATTACTAGCCGACATTGTTTGTTGATACTCATCGATATGTTCGCTCATGCCAACCTTGTCAATACTTTGCAAGAAAAAAAACTCTTTGTGAACAAACTCTAAGGCCCGTGATTGTAGAAACCCCTTTTCAGGAATGGGGTTTGGATTTTATTGGTGAATTTAATGATAATTCAAGTAATGGTTAACGATGGATTTTGCATACCACAAATTACTTCACGAGATGGGTAGAATTCTTTTATATAGAGAAGGGCCAAGGATACTGAAGGTGTGGTCATGAAATTTTTGTAAGAAATAATCATAACAATGTTTGGAGAAACCACCAAAATCACCAATGACAATGCCAAATCCTTTAGATCGCTTACTTTAGAATAATTTTGTTTTAAATATGGAATCAGTCTATCCCACTCGTCAAACTAATATCCCCAAGGGAATGGTTTGGTAGAGTCAAGAAATAAGAATCTCATGGATATCATCAAGAAGGTTTTGGGAGAAAATAATAAGACCTAGGATAGAAAGATCAATTATGCCCTGTGGGAAGATCGTATAACAACAAAGACTTTAACATGAAAAACCTTGTTTGAGCTAGTATATGGGTTGAAGGATAAACTACCTATGAATTTCCAAATTCACATCCTCCACTTCTCCGAACAATAAACCACATATGAAGAATCACTCCAAGGATGAATTTACAAGTTGGTGAAATTATATGAATCCAAGAGGATTGCTTTGAACTAGATGGAAAGAAGTCAAGAGAAGGTTAAGAACACTTTTGATCACAAATAAAAGGAGAGGTATTTCAAAGAATGGGATCTAGTTTTACTATGGGTCAAAAGGAGAGAGAAACCTGATATGCACAAGAAGTTAGATGGATTATGGACAAGTCCTTACAAGATTGTGAGTAAAGCATGAAAAAGTTATTTTAATTTAACAACGCTTGAGGGAGAGGATTTGAAACTACCTAAGAATATTATCCACATCAATCATTCCTTCCCACTGGCAACATCATAGGTAAGTACATGTAAGTTCGAATAGGAAGGCATTTTGCATCCATTGTATATACCATTGAATATCATGTTAGCATAGTTGTAGTTGCAATTTTCATGTTGTCTTGTTTCATTATGTAAATATGTATGCTCATAACCATATGTCAGACAAGAGATTCGTTTATCATATATGGACGAAGGGGTGATCTCAACACCCTATGGATTACTGATATCTTTTGTTGAGATTTAGTAGGCATAGGTCATACTAGATATGTTTAAGTTCTCATGCACTCTACAGTGAGCACATGTCCCCGAGTTGGAGCTAGATGTTATCCCATAGCCCAGGGATAGCTAAGGAGATAATTCCTCGAGGCCTATAGGTCCTAGACATGGAGTACTGAGAGCAAAACGACTTGAGCATGGCCCTGGAGGGCCCCTATTTTCTTTAGTGCACTCCATGTATCACCAGCTACAGTATCCATCACACTAGCCTGGTCCTAAAGTAGTAGTGAGTCTTACTCCATAAGGTAATGAATCCAGGTATCATGGTATGTATCACTCATATTTTTTAAGAACTTCAACATGTTGTATCGAATCCTTCCTCATTGCATGACATTTTCTTGGAAATTATGCTCTTTTCCTCGTTCAAACCTGGAAGGGTGACACGACTCCCTAGTAAGTTGATTTCTCTTTAGGATGGGTTGCTACTGGGTGGATATGTTAAAATTTAATGTTTGTTCCCTCCATACTTAACACTTTCACATATTTATTCCTTCTTTCTCCCCTATCCTTGTTTCAGAATTCAGATTGGCTACACTAGGAAGGGTTGTACCTTACCTCATGGGAAGAATGGGCTAAAGAACTAGAGGGTAAAAGTACATGGAAAGAGTTAGAAGCCAATTTTGAAACCTTCGAGATTCTTTTCCCAGGGATCCCCGAGAAAAAAGTGAAAAGCTTGTCAGTAAGAAAGGGGGACCCTCAAGATAACATAAACACTCAAGTTACTATTTGAAGGATAGGAGGTCTCATCACAAGTCAACCTATTATGACCATGGGCATGCACATGTATGAAATTACCACCTATGTGGTCACCAAACCATGGTAGTGGCTCTTGGTGGCATATCCAGGGGAAAGGGGGTCTCATCACTAGCCAACCTTCTCATTTCCGTGAAATGTTTGTGGATAACACTGTCATCTATGGTCATCAAGTCGAGACAATGTCCCTCAACTATTTCAAACTCCAAGGTGAGGTGTATATTTGATCTATTATATTACAACCTCCATAATAGAATTATCTAGGCCTCCAAGGGGAGGTGCAGATTTGATCTATTATATTCCAACCTCCATAGCTGAGGTGTTATTCTTCGTGGTTTTAAGCCAGCCTCTTCTTTCCCATTGAAAATATGTTTTTTAGTAGTACGATACCTATGGTTTTTAGGGAGGAGGTTCCTATATCATCAAACACCACGTTTCCTAAACTTTTGGAATAAAGATACTTCATCTTAGGACCACAAACTAGACATTCAAATTTACCCTTTCTCTGAAGACCTACAACAGATGGATTAATGCCAATTATATGATGAGATTATTTAAAAATTAAACATGCAACATGATATCTTTAAAAAAATTATATAGTATTAAAGAGAAATAGAATGCTAGATACGAAAAAAATGTGTTAATCTTGGGGCATCATTAATTTTCCATAAAATTATTCTATGGAATTTAAATTTCTTCTCCCTGATTGGTTTACATATGTCATACATAGTGATGCCAACCCATTAATTTAGTAGCTTGTGTTGATGGGCATAAATGACACACTGTTATTGGGTAAATCGGTGAATGCGGACATAGGCTAATCCCCCTAGATCCACCTAGATCTAGAACAAAACACGATAGGACATGGCGCTTTCCCTAGGCTCTAATCATCAAATTTACTATCGAACAAAAGACGATAGAAATACCTTTAAATGTCGCTTCGTTATGTCTTTGTTGTTCCTGTTTTGGTTCAGTTCTCTTGTGATACTGATCCTGCAGTGAGACACAACCCAACCAAAGTGAAAGTAGAGAGAGTGTATTCAATGACAACCCATGCATATGATCAAGGAATTATGCAATAAATTAAGAATAATTCTATGGGAAAGAAACATGCCACTGTATTATATTAATAATAAGAAGAGAGGTTACAACTAGATGCCTTGATGTTGTAATGTTCCTTCCAACAATTCCTATCTTCCCACACACTTCTTGCTCCAAGGATTCTGAGACTATGGATCTGATAGCTACTCAAAATGTATCTTGACAAAGTAAAGCTCAAAGCCAATCTAACCAAGCTAACAATATCAAGCCAAATTCAACTCAAACAAGCTTCAAAACCAACTACTTTCTCCATGAGAGATATTCCCCTTTTATAAGCTGAAGAGGATAAGGTGATGAGGTTAGGATGATCCCACTAAGTCATGAAAGCAAGTAAGATCCAAACCATTCAGAGGTCACCCCACCATAGAAGATTCACCTTCTAGAAGCATCGAGAAAATGCTTATTTTTTCCCACATATGAAGGCCGTCACAACCTGGCTATAGTGCAGCCTGCGGAAATTCCACTCCCTAGCTATAGTGTAGCCTACAGAGATCAGGAATTTCCACACCCCAGCTATGGTGCAGCCCATAGAAATCCTCCAAGATACGGTTTTTATAGAGGAAAACACAACTTCTTCTCTCAAGGAAAGTTCTTCTCCCTTCTTTCTTCAGGAATTTAAGCCACTGACCTCTCTGAAGGAAACATATAGTTTTACAACATTAACGATCATGAGGGTGAAGAACATAATGTGTAACAGAGAGCCCCTCAAAGTATGAAGTTAGAACCGAGTGATAGCTGAAATAATTTGTCGAGTGTGTGTAGGGAACAAGGAACACATAGGTCGGAAGCCTGTCAACAAACAAGGAAACACAGTACAATAATATATCATCTTTGAGGTAGGCATTCCCATACTCAGAATACAAATGACTGAAATCATAAATGTCAACATGCGAAGATCTATGTCAAGTAAGATAGGTCATGGCCACCAAACATACACCGTGGATCCATGCCATTATGACTCAAATATAAACATAGCCACCAAAAATACATTGTGGATCTATGTGTTAAAGACTCAAATTTGAACATAGCCACGAGACATATAATGTGGATCTATGAAACAGTACAAACTGAATATACTCTAATGCAACCTGAATCTATGAGAAAAGTTTCAGGGTCTTCATCTCCACCACTCTAAGTAAGACTCTAACCATACAAATACATGTGTTGAAGTCAAACATGGTAGAAACCACTTGATTATTGGTCATTAATGAATATTGTTAACAAGTGTGAGAGAAACTACCATTAATGTCAATGACTCCCAAGGTACACTAGTACAATCCAACAAATGTGAATTAATGAGATGAAGTCGAACACTCGATGGAATCTCTCAATCAGAGGTCAATAATGAAAACCCACTGTCGAAAGAGAGGAAACCTACCATTGAGGCATGCAAGTTCCAAGGTACCAATTAGTTTCTAAGTCTACTTCCTAGATAATGAGTTCAAGTCGATAGGAAATTACTAGTCACAATAGGGCCTTAATGTATCCCTCATCAATGACGCAAAACGGGTGACAAGATTTGATGTAGATAAGAGTAACCAGTAACTCAAGACTGACTTAGGGGTGGCTGACGCAATAGAAGGCTTAAGGACTACAAAAAAGGCCGATGCAATAGAAGGCTTTTTAGGTTGAACTTCTCTTTGAACATATTGATGACATGACAACTATCTTGGAAACACTGACTCAACAGTAGGGATCACATACCGATTTGTAATCTTATAAAGGAGTATGATCAAGGGACAAGTGGATTTTCCAACCTAGACACAAGGTGAGTGAAATGGTGTCATGTTCAAAAGTGACTCTTCCATGGAATACAGGTTTAGAAACATTTCTTTCCAAATTCCCCCCCCACCATTTCTGGTGAGTACCTCTTTAGTTTTACAGAAGCTTGAGGAGGATAACATATGCTTTTAATGTAAGCTCATCCTTTAAGTGATTCCTTCGGAGTATGTTTAATGAACCCTAAGAAGGAGTGGTTCGGTACCATATGGTTCTTTTGATGTTTCTTTAATGAGTCCAAAGAAAGAAAACTCAGGGGTTTTTCATGTTTAGAGAGTCTGAAAAACACTTAAAGAGAACTCTCTCAATTCTTTTTTCATAAAGTAGTCCGATGAGACTGAAAAAGAGATAAACTATCGCTCAACAGACATTTTTTTCAAATACTTTAACGAGCGTGAAAAGAATAAGGTCGCTTGACAATCTTTTAATGTTTAGAGAGTCTAAAAAGAGATTATAGGGAACTCCTGGTGGGTTCCTTTTTCGTATAACCTTTATGAGTCCAAAAAATTGATAAAAGTATACTCAATTACATTCTCATTGATTTACAAGCACGAGAAAGAACAATGACTAAGCTCGATAACTTATTCTCATGTATTTACGAGCATGAGAAAGAACAAAGACTAAGCTAGGGATTGTTTTCATTTTTATGCAAGATTTAAAACAAAACAAAACTATGCTTGGAACTAGTTTCATTTTTACACAAGATTGAACCAGAGGAAACTATGCTTGAGGTAGGTGGTTTCATTTTTACACAAGCTTGATCTAGAGGAAAATATGCTTGAGGCTTCCCAACACATAACGAAGGTATGGTCGATACTTAGCCCCCAGCTTAAGCAGCTAGCAACTCAACTTCAACATGAAGTCTAGAGGCTGAAAGAAAATTCCCCCCAAGCTTCGCTTCATCCAAATACAAAGGAGAATGAAATGAAGCTTCAAATACTAGATGAAGTACTTGACTCAAACAGAGAGGGGGAACAATCTGTGTCATTTTTTAATGAGCTTGACATGGGAAAAGAACTATGTTCAAGAATGCAAGTTCAATCGCCAGACCTTTGTTTCATCTTTTAATGAGGTTTCTACATAGATGCAAAAAACTATCCTCATAACTAGTTTCATTTTTAATGAGCTTGAAATCATAAAACCATGCTCATAGAGGGTTTCATTTTTTAATGAGGTTGAAATCAGAAAACCTATGCTCAAAGATGGTTTCATTTTTTAACGAGCCTGAAATCATAAAATCATTCTCGAGAATCCTCTCGATCACGGATTCCAAGAGGACAGTGCTTTGGAAGGACACCATATCAAGGGGAAAAAATCAGTCATGGCTTCCAAGAGATCTTCACTTGACGAAAGAAACACACTCTGGAAGAAACACATGTTGAGGGCCGCAATAGGGGTAAGGAGATCAAACTCTAAAGACACTATCAAAGAGATAACCATGTCAACTACCAGATCTAGGTTATCATAAGCTGAAGTCATGGGAGACAACACCAAATAATTAACATGTGGTGGGGCCGATACCGTCTGCATATAAGAACCATTTAGGGAGGTAATCCAGTCAAGACCAATGAATGAAAGTTGATCAATATTCATCATTCCTCCATCGTGAGGGAAAGATATCACACGAAAAAGAGTGGACACAATAGCCTTCATGGCATAGACATAATCTGGCCCAAGGAGTAAAGAAAAATCCAAGGGGTCTTGGACTACCATGACATAAATAAAGATAGTTTTCCCACCCAAAGTTACAGGAAAATGAGGAAGGGTCCCTAAAGGTTGACTGGTTCTTTTGTTAAAATCTCACAAATTCTACATAACTGGGGCAAGCTAAGGACAACCCAAAGCTTTCCAAGCAAAAAAGGACAAAATTCTAATGGATGCACCTTCATCTATCAATGTCTGAGGAATGTCCCGAACACAAACTTGCATTGTATTCTATAAAGGAATATGAGAGGGAATATGGAAGACGAGGTCCAGTTAACACACCCCAATTAAAACAGATGGCCTTATTACTTGGAGGAGGTTCCACAGGAGAAGGAGGAATACCCCCCGTCATGGTAGAGTTTATATCAATGAGAAAAACATGGGAAATATCAGGTTTACTCTCGAGTGAGAGAGTAGGATCGATCGATGACGAGATCAGATTGACCACTTGGGTTGCATTTTCCAAGGGGAGAATGGGGTCGATTCTTTGAAAAGGATCGATCGCTTGGGTTTCACTCTCTAACAAGAGAGTGGGATTGACTGAGGATGGGATCGGATAGACCACTTGGTCTACTGGTTCAACCAAGGACGTGACCAGATTGACAACTTAATCAACTAGATTGACCGACGAGGGAACCAGATTGATCATTCCATCAACTACAGGTGGGTTGAGACAAAGCTTGTGATAAGAACCTAGAAGTTGAGGCTGTGAAACAGTCATGTCTTCCAGTAATTTCAAGGATTCTTCCATATGAGGGAAAAAGATGAGGTAAATGACACCCTTTGCATAACATACATGGGAACTTAGCTCTACTTGTCCTCTTCCCAACTATATCGTGACTAGTTGACAAGAAGTCATCAACATGTTATTCAGAGGCTAACGACATGGGTTGGCGAGGGTGTGTAGACCATGCTTCTATAACTTGGGATACACCAGGGAAATCCTTAAGAAGATGGCTACCCTTACAAAGCTTGCAAGAGTATTTGGGCTTATGGGTTGTTTGGGTGATCTTGACATCATCAACACTCCCAGCACGACTAACAGTAACTAGTTGTTTTCCACCATGTTTGGGAGTGGTTGGAAGTTTTGATCCTTGCTTATTTTTCTTCTTCTTATTCTTCATTTTCTTCTTCTTCTTATCCATCAATTTACTAGCTTCAGAGTGTTCACTCAACGAAAAAGATGAAATGGAAGAAGACCTTGCAAGTGGACAAGGTGAAGAAGGTCTTACTAGTGAAGAAGGTGAAGGATCAACACGAGGTTGATGTTCTTGGGGGGAAGAGATTACAACATAATCACTAGCTTCATTCGAGATTACCTAAGTGGAAAACAACCATACTGGTAATCCAATTGTGAGGACTGGAAGGCTCAAAGTAGGGATGTGAGGAGGACCAATGTTTCCGTAAGAAGGAAAAACAAAAGGTTCCCTTGGAGAAGGGGTTCCTTCATTGGTTATTTCAGGAACCAATGCCATATAAAACAAATCCAGCCTAGAGTCTCCTAGGGAAAACAAACAACACACACTAAAAATCTAGGAAGCAAGCAAACAAAAAAAACTTTCTCACAATAAACACACCAGTTGGTGATGAAATCCAACGTCGCGAAAACAAAGTAAGAAGTCGTTGAGATAGAGTGAGTGAAAAAGCTATGTTGACGACCTGCTTAATGGACTTACACCCTGGTGCAAGATCCCACACATAAACGTGGGTATACCCTCCAAAGAGCCCAAGTGAGTTTGGCCAACGTCGATTCCAGGTATTGTGAAGACTTTCCCCTCCACAGTAACCTTGTGTAAAGAACCTAAAGAGATAGGCCACTAATATTACCAATCACTACAGTGATGCCTGGGGAAACAGTGGACAGTCTGATCCACGCACAAGGGTAGGGTATCTAGCCCGAAATCAACTTGAAAGGCTTCCACTCATCATTGTGGGTATACCTCTAAAGTGACTCCTATAATATGTGCAATATCTACACCAATACCAACAAAGCAGGGTGAGTAACTATGCCAGTATCAATGCAACCTTGTGATTGACCCTTGTGTTAGAAGGGCTTCCCAGGACAAAATGTAGCAAGTGGATTTCATCGCTCCCTAACGCAAGATTATATGTTTGTTTGCA
>JASDQU010713208.1:1394-12638 GCA_032191745.1 Picea mariana
CATCCCTGCTATCTTTGTGGCGAACTCATCACTCTTCTTGTTTTTGCCATCTGTTATTACTTTGTATTTTTTAACAGTGGACTCTCCCTCTTGATAAAATTCCCGTTTTACTACAGCTTTTCTCTTTCTGTTAAAAAAGAACTCATTAGGGGGGAGTTCCTCTGCCCTTATAAGTCTTAGCTCTTCACCAAATATCCATCCCTCGCTAACATCTCCCTGTGCCGACTGCAAGGGTGTGACAGAGGTGATGGGTTCCCCGATTTGCTTCACCGCCTTTCTTGGTGTGTCGAGTGAGCCCTGCTCATCCGGAGGATCAGAGGCCTTCGTCTCTGTCTCCAGTTTCTAAGTCTCTGGTGGGTCTGTGTTTTTTACTTCCACCTCTGGACTATGTTCCTTGGGTGGGTCAGTAGTCCCTTCTTCTATTTCAGGATTCTTCTCCTGCTCGGGACTCTTCTCCTGTTCGGGATTCTTTTCCTGCTCGGGACTCTTCTCCTGTTCGAGATTTTCCTCCTGCTGTCCTTCTTGATGTTTTTCGGTGTTAGAAGTTTGGCCCTCAGAGCTTTCAGCCTCCTTCTCTTTATCCTTGGAAAGTCCCAAATCTCCTAGCACCACGGGGAGACATCTTTTTCTATGCTCCTGAAATTTTAAAATAGAGGCCCTGTCCTCGGGTGCTAGAGATCTGATTCGAAATTGCACTTCTGCATAGGACCTCGCCCCTCGGAAAACATCATCCGAGGGTGAAAACTCGTGTTCAAACCTCTTTAATCCACAATTTCCCAAATGGGTGCTTACAATTCTCTGAGGATCATGCTTTTTGTACTCAATAGAGACTAGGCTTAAGTCTTCTAAGGTTGCAGCCTCAGCCTTAGCATGTCCAAAATCTAATAAGGAATAGGATTTTAGCCGAACAGGGAAAAATGGCCATACCTTCTTCGATGACGCTTTGAGCTCTTTACTTACTCTGCCAACCACTATTTGTCGAGCAATCTCACGACAGGCCAACTTTTCGGGGATGAACAGCGGTAGCGCCAGAGGAGGAACAGCAGCTCCGAAAACTCTGAAATAGGAGAATTCTTCTTCTACGTACCAATCCGCGATACTGCTCAGATTCGCAGCAATGCTATCCGAGATGCGGGGTGGCAAAAGACCAAAAATGGCAACGTGCGGGGGCACCATCACCCAGGTGAAAATCTCATAAATAAGCTTATTTGCATTATTTTCCCACAGCTTGTCGTGGTACTCATGCACAGTGTTTTCTTGGGTTGGACACCAAGCCCAATTCATCAAAGGAAAAGGTGTCATGGAGCATATTGCGTCCATGATATACGCGGACATGAAGAATCCAGATGGTCTCCCGGCTGCTTTTTTCTCCCGGTACTCTGTGACCCTGTTGAACAAACTGTCAGAGAGCATCTTCGCCCAATTGAATGAGCAACCTTCTGCTACCCGAAATATGAGAGGTACCCATTGGATGTAAAAATGTGCGGTATCCTTATTTCCGAAAAGCCGGCACGTCATCATCGCCACATACATATACTGTGGCTCTAGCGAAGAAATTGAATACACGCCCTTGTCATTCGCTCTGAATGTCGCGGAGTGCGAAACCCAATATTTTATCAAACCAGGCATGGTTTTATCATATTCTTCGCACTCCTTCCTTTTGAATTCCTCCAGGAATTCATTGCCATATGTATATTCAGAAGTAGCTGGTAGCTTATACATAGATTGGATATGCTCTGGTCTAAAAGTCCCAACCATGGACCGCCGGTCATTTATGATGGTTCTGGTTGGTAGGTCGATGTGATTCAATGCCCATCGAATCATGTCGTAGTATGGGAGAAACCGAGGTCTGGTTGCAACCAGGTGCATTCCCGACTGAACAATTATCTTATACTTAGTGTTCAGGTCGTCCTTTACAATATCATTGTCATCATCATCTGAGTCTGAATAGTTTACCAACTTGGATTGCAGAATGTCTGAAATAAATGACCAGGTGGATACTGAGCCGCCAGTCCGGGGCGAAGTATCTGAGACATTGTCTGTACCCTGTGCTGCAACCTCGACATTCTCTTTCGCTTCTCTCCTTGGAGCCATGGCTGACGCTGGCATTTTCGCTCTTCTGTGATAAACCTGTGTATACATGCAGAAACTGGTTCACTCAGAGAAAGGCGTGCTCTATATGCTTATGAGAAATGTTTAAAATAAAATGAAACTCCCGTTTATATTCGAACACTTTGTACTATTCGAATTAAGTCTGTCAAATCGTAATTTAGAATCCATTCATTGTGTAAATCCAATTTTGTTTATTCGTGGATTCACCCTAATTCTTCATTAATGTCATCAATGTTCGGCGGCTTGACAGGCAGTCGGGTTATGGAGAGCGAGTAAATACCTCGTGAAGAGTGCCAATCTCGATGCGCGGGACGGATCTCGTTTAATTTAAAATTACAAATCTTAACGAATTAAATAATTTTCTCACTTTTCGCTGCATCGTGAATTTCCTTTTCATATTTTGACTCTTCAACTCGCGAGACTGCGAGTGTCGATTCTAACGTAATTAACGGCAACCGTGATTTGGCACATCCTTAATTATATAATTAACTTAATATCCATATCGCGACTCGGGAATTCGAAGACAAACCTTTGGGAGAATGATATGCTGAGTCGCGATATCACGATGTGGCAATAATTAAGGCTCAAATTAAGAGAAGGAAATCTTAGATTAGGCAACTAATTAATCTTGCTAAAATTATGTCGCAACTTCGTGAATCAGAGTTTTGGACATCTTAACTCGATGAAGGAAAGTGCCGAGTGACGAAGTGCCGAGAACCAAATTTGACCATGGTTAGTTTTTTACCTTTGGTCCTTGACCAAGGTTATCACAAAAGTTATCGTGTTCTCGGCTTTCGGGGCTGTAAAAGAAAAAACTTAGGTTCGACGAATGCCGAGGCGCAAATTCCCGAATATGCATACTCATGAGTTTAAAAGTTTTACGCTAGTTAATGTTTTGCGAATTCACAGTTTCGCGTTTCGGGACTTATGAACTCAGAGATTGAAGTATCCGGCTTGCGATGTCCCGAAATAAAAACAAAAGAGCAATCATACTTGCTAAAAATGAATCTTTTTTGAAAGTGAAAGAGAATTGCTATTCAGGCGACAAGATTTCAGAGTTTTATGATTTTGGAAGGAAAAGAAAAACAACTTTAGATCTCAAGTATCAAAAATTGAAAATTGCGCGAGGTGAAAAACAAGGGCGGCTCCAACTTTACATTTGGAGAAAAATAATCTTGAAAAGTCAAGTTTGGTTCATCTAGCCACTGGAACCAAAAGAAGGATCAATGAGATGGTCATGGATTATCCAATAAGCCTTAATGGAGTGAGTACTAATGCTGACCTAAACATGATGCCATTAGGATCTTATGATATCCAAATTGGAATGGATTGGTTGGACAAGCATCATGTTGTCCTATATTTTCATAACAAGAAATTTACATGTCTTGGTGAAGAAGGAAAACAAAGCATTGTGAAAGGAATTCCAAGACCCATTTCTATAAGAGAGATTTCAGCCTTACAACTGAATAGATGTTTCAGGAAAATATGTCAATTGTATGCAACTCATGTGGCAGATCCAGAAAAGACAAAAGGGCCAAGCCTTGGAGATTTTTCAGTTTTGCAAGAGTTTGAAGATGTATTCCAAGAAATATTGGGATTGCCACCAAAGAGGGGCATATATTTATCTATTGATTTAGTACCAGGATATTCCCTAGCATCAAAAACTCCTTACAAAATGAGTACACCAGAATTAAAAGAATTACAAATGTAGTTGGAAGAATTGTTGAAGAAAGGGTACATATGCCCAAGTGTTTCACCTTGGGGAGCACCAATACTCTTTGTCAAAAATAAGGATGTAACATTGAGGTTGTTCACTGAATTTAGACAGCTGAATAAAGCCACTATGAAGAACAAATACCCTCTACCCGAAATTGATGACCTATTTGATCAACTAAGAGGAGAAAATATATTTTCAAAGATAGACTTGAGATTCATATACCATCAGGTAATAATCAAGGAAGAAGACATTAATAAGACAATCTTTAGAACCAATTGTGGACATTATGAATTTGTAGTGGTGACATTTGGGCTAATCAATGCACCAACTATCTTTATGTTCTTAATGAATGGTGATGAGCCCAATTATTTCCTATTCCAAAGGCTCATATTTGGCACATTTTTCCACCATAATATGACTTAATATTTTCTTTTGACCATATTTAGTAGCAAATCATTGACATTTTGCATGTTTCTTAGTGAATGTGTGTTGAGGTGGATTTTTGTGTATAATGTGCCTTTTTTCTCTAATGTTTTTTCCAAAGATGTGTATTCCACCAAGCAGGTCAAACTTCATGAGTCAGGGGCACCAACACCCTAGAAACATGGGATTTTGTCTCCCTCAAAGCGTTTTCATCCAAGGATCAAGGGACATTGTCCCCACCTACCTATAGAGCGCTCCTTGTTCATAAATGCTCACTCTTGGCCAACAAAAGTTCAATAGACAAGTGTAATTGGATGAGACTCATCATTCATTCACTCCTCTCCTTAATCTAAGCATGAGGAGTCGAGATTCCAGGCCTATATATATAGACCTCTAGCTTAGAAAAATGATAGAATTATTGAGAAATATTGTATTGAGACTTTTTGAATACTTTTTGTTAAGACTTAGAGCTCTTTTCTCTTGATGTATTCCTACCGTTAATGAAATAAAGATGGTTCTGCTTTCATCTAATTAAGTTTTCTTAAGGTTCCTTGAGATTCTTGGGTAGGGCCCACTCAAGAGGGCTCAAGGACCCTGTTGCAATTTCTGTAGTTTTCGTGCATGTTAATTAATGATTAGATCATAATTTTATTTTCTCTTGAAGCCTAATATAGTTTTGCATAATTATTTGTAGCTTTGTTAAGATTATCATTGATTGGTTAGTTACAACATGCATCTTGTATAAATGTTCAATAGCCTTTTGGAGCACTCTTAAGTGCCTCCCAAGGCCAAGAACCTCAGATTCATTTGATTTTATTATAGTCTATATTTGTTCATGCTTCTAAAGGCTTACACTGCCTTTCTATGCCTCATTACTACTTCCTGTAGGAGTTTAGTTTCTATAGAAACTACACAGTTTCTGTAGAAACTGTATAGTTCTTGTAGAAACTTCATGTAGGACAATTTTAGATTTAAATTTCATTTTAATCTGAGTCATATTTTCATGAAAACATCAACAAACAATAAAAATACACATGGATTGTTATTGATCAAAGGGTTAGACAAATTAGCTTGTTTTGTTCATGCATTAGCGTAGCTTTACTTCAATTACAACTTTTTGTCATAACTTAGATTGAATTCATATTATGTTCTCAGTTTAATATTTATGATTTGATATTCTTTACTACCATTAGAATAAGTTCTTTTCATGCAATCTAGATTAGCTTTACTTTCAGATTGGTTTGTTTCCCTTCAAGTAACAATTTAGAGTTGCTTTCTACCATTTTTATTTTCTTGCACCATTATTAATTCTTGATCATTTTAAAAACTTTGGTACTGACAAGTGCATACTAAATACACAATGCATAACACCTCTTAAGTTTGTACGAACCCCAGGTTGACAAATTAAAGTAGGAGCCAAGGATACAACAATATTGTTGTTGCTATTCCAAGGGCCATCAAATGACATATTCAAAAATTATCTTGATAAGTTTGTCATTGTGTTCTTGGATGACATACTTATTTATTCTAAGTCTGAGGAAGAGCATGAAAATCACTTGAAGTTGGTGTTGCAAGTGCTGAGGGAATATCGGATTTATGCCAAGCTTAGTAAGTGTTCTTTTTACCAAGAAAAGATCCATTATTTGGGGCACACTATTTTAGAAGAAGGTATAGAAGTAGATCCAAAGAATATTGAATCCTTTAGAGGATGGCCAACACCCATGAATGTTTTAGAAATCATATCTTTTATGGGATTAGATGGATAATACATGAGGTTTATAGCAAGGTTATCTAAGATTTCTCATCCCATCACTTCCTTGCAAAGAAGGAAATTGAGTTTGAATGGACAACAAAGTGTGAAGATATATTTAATTTTTTAAAGGAATTACTTACTAGTGCACCTATTTTAAATATTGTTGACCCAAATGAGAATCTTGTGGTATGTACCAATGCATGCAAGGAAGGACTTGGTGGAGTCCCCACTCAAAATGGGCATGCCATTTGTTATGATTCTTGAAATCTTAAAGAACATGAGAGGAATTATTCCACACATGATTTGGAGCTTGCTGCCATATATCATGCATTGAATATGTGGATGAATTATATCATGGGAAAGATATTTGAACTAAGGACAGACCATAGTGGTATGAAATATCTTTTTGAATAGCCAACTTTGAATGTCGGGCAAACAAGATGGCTAGAAATTTTAAGTGAGTATGACTTTGATGTCAAGCATATCAAAGTAAAACAAAATAAAGTTGTTGATGCACTCAATAGAAGGATACATCTCATGCATGCTACAACCATTAGTATGCATTGGTCATATTTGAAGAGCAGAATTTTAGATGTTGTCATTACAGATCAACATTACCTACAGGTAAAAGAAATTTTACAACAAGAAAATGCACAACAAAAAATTAAAGAGTCTGATATGAAGGAAGATGGATTACTTATGCATAGAAATAGAGTTTATGTTCCTAGTTCTGGAGAACTTAGGAATTTTTTATTGAAATAAATGCATAATGTTCCATATGTTGGACATCCTAGTTACCAAAAAACAATTGCAGCAATAAGAAGCCAATTTTTTTGGCCTGGAATGAAGAAGGATGTTGTTGATTACATTTCCAGATGTATGGAATGTCATAGAGTGAAAAAAAATTGCAACAGTAAGAAGCCAATTCTCTTGGCCTAGAATGAAGAAGGATGTTGTTGATTACATTTCCAGATGTATGGAATGTCAGAGAGTGAAAACAATTGAAACAATAAGAATCCAATTCTCTTTTCCTGGAATGAAGAAGGATGTTGTTGATTACATTTCCAGATGTATGGAATGTCAGAGAGTGAAGGCTGAGCATAGACACCCATCGGGTTTGGTACAACCATTACCAATTCCAAATAAGAAATGGGAAGTGGTAACCATTGATTTTATAACTAAATTTCTTTGGAAACCAAGGCAACATGATTCAATAATGGTAGTGGTTGATAAATTGACATATGATTCTCATTTTATTCCTGTAAAAATGACTCATACAACAAATAATATTGAAGAAATTTACATGAGGGAGATTTCTAGGTTGCATGGGATACCTAAGGCAATTGCATCAGATAGAGATACAAAGTTTACTTCAAATTTATGGAGGGGATTATTTAAAGGATTGGTACAAATATGAACATGTAACATCAAGAGTGTTGGTACAAATAAGGATTAGTGATTAAGAGCAGAGGCAGAGTGTTCCATTGTTATTGATTTTTCCACCATGCTTACTCAATCCACTTGCATAGAACATGTAATGTCAATCCTACAATGAACAATCTGTAACAAAAATAAACCAATAAAGTGGTATGTTAAGGATATGTACAACAATTTATAGCACACAGGAGATTAGAATTTCAAAATAAAATGATTGTTGATGTAATAACCTGTATCATGAAATCAATACAATTTTTTTTACAAAGATTTACTTCTCTAGGCAATGATCATTTGTCAACTCATGAACCCCTCCCCCACACCTAAGTATTGTGACACCTCACAATCAAAAGTATAGGAAACAAGTCAGTTCTCCCAATAGCTGAATATTTACAGCTTGTTAAGTGTAAAGATAAATTTCGCATCTTGGTCTGACGAGACAGTTAGAAGATGGCCCCACCCATAGGATAAGAGATCCTATATATAGATAAGAAGAGGTAGGAAAGAGAGTTTCAAGATAGTCTCAGAGTTCATTCCCAATGGAAATTTTATGCATTTCATTAACCTTAGTTTAACCATACATACTTCATGTCATCTTTTTCTGCAAGTAATGTCGTACATCATGACAAGTTTAAATTTACTATTTATTTTTATCAGATTACCATCCTCGCTAGGTAGAATGCCCCACTGCCAGCAAGCCTGTTCAGTACTACAGTGGGTTTACCTAGTCATACCACAGGCTGGTACCCGCTGCCAGTAGACTTTTTCAGTATCCCAATGGTTTAGCCTCTTACACCCTAAGAGACTGGCCCTCCATAATTTAATATTTTAGTATAATATTTCTTTATGCAAGAAGATGGGGGGACAACTCTGAATTTTTTTATTTTTTTATTTTTTCAATTGGGATGGTATTTATGTTAGAGGATGACATTCCGTTATATATTCCTTAGTGATTTTCCTGATGTAAGGGGTACTTAAGCGGACATGGCCTATCTAAATATATGATATAATCAAGCTATTTAGTGTGTAGTGGATGGTACCATTGAGAAAGAACATAAAGGTATCTCTAGGCTCAACTCACTTTCTTCTTTTGTAAGTTATTGTGAATTTTCCATGACTAACTGCTAATCATACCTCCTTGTTACTTTTTAATAAAGATACTTTACTCACTTACTTAGGTTTCTTGGGAAAATTATATGAGAGACCTCTAATCTTGATGGTTACGGTATCACTTCCATATATAGTGGTGAAGATTTTCAAGAGCAACTGCTTTTTAGAATTCCTTAAGAAAAAGAGAAGATGAACACCTTTGCAAAAATATGGCTAATTACAACAAGTCAATATTCATTTGATGCTTAGCAGACAACAAGATTTCTTGAAACTGTCTACTCTTGGTGAAATAAATACCTACATAAATCTCTAGAATTGCTTAACAACAAAATTCAAAATTATTTACATATGTACAATAGAAAATTCAGAAAACTTTTAAGAACAAGGGGGGACTTCCCCATCTACTAAGGCAAATGCCTTGTCAGTTGACATGACATGTAAAAAATCCTCTTTGGAAATGGTCTTATGATAAAATTTGAGTGGGTGTCAATTTACTATAAAGGAGACTTGTCCATCGTCAATTGTTTTGATTTCCAAAGTTCCATTGTCATATACAGTGACTACCTTGTAAGGACCCAACCATCGAGTGGTGAGTTTTCCTTTGAAGGTTTTAAATCGGGAATCAAACAACAAATACCAATCACTAGGTTGGAAGTGTTTCTTATTAATAAAATTATCATGACACTTGCTCCTCTGGTTTTGGACTAATATTGTTCATTGGATGGAATCTTGCCTAATTTCATCCAACTCATTCAATTTTAGGGCTCATTGCTTCTGAGCCTCATCTAAGTTTAATCCCAATTCTGCGGCAATACGGAAGGTCCTTACTTGGAATTATATTGGTAGAAGTACTTGTTTCCCATGCACTAGCTCATAAGGGGTGTGCCTGGTGGTCTTTATCCAGGTGGTTTGGTATGCCCACAAAGCCTTTGGAAGCCTATCAGCCCAATCCCAGTGATGTAATTCAATAGTCTTGGTTAAGATAGCTTCCAGAACTTTGTTTGTAGATTCTACTTGACCATTATCTTGCGGGTGGTATGGAGAATATTTACAGTGTTTAATCCCATATTTTTCTGTTATCTCTCTCATCGGCTTGGAATTGAGTTGAGTTCCTTGGTATGTAACAATTTCACAAGGGACACCGAAGTGGGTAAATATGTCTTAAATGAATTCAACAAAAGACTTTTCTGTAGCCCTGAATAGGGATTTTCCCTCTACCCACTTGGTGGCATAGTCTTTACAAACCAAAATATAGTTCTTCTTATGGGACATGGGTGAAATTGGTCCTACAAAGTCAAGGGCCCATTTTTCGAAAGGTTCTATCATAACTTGGGCATGCAAGGGAATTTCATCAGCTAACGTAGGTCTTCCTATCCTTTGGCAACTATCACAACTCCTCACATACTTGCCTGCATCTTTGAAAATGCTAGGCCAATAGTAACCTGAATGTAACACCTTATATGATGTACGTTTGTCATAAAAATGGCCACCGCATGGTCCATCATGAAAACTTCGTAGTATTTCTGGCACCTCGTCTTCTCGGACACATCTACAAATAATCAAATCAGGACTTGTGTGAAAAAGGTCATGGCCAACCCAAGAATAATTAGCACTATGTGTAATAATTTTATGCTTTTCATGAGGTGACAAATGAGACGGTAACTTTCTAGTAGCCAGATAGTTTTCCATATCCGCAAACCATGGGGTATTTATAGAGAGGGAAAAAAGGTGCTCATCTGGGAAAATATCATCTACAGGGATATCATCATCCTCATTTTTTATTCATGAAAGAAAATCAGCTACCAAATTATCCTTTCCTGGTTGGTCAAGCATAGTGGTATTGAACTGTTGCAATAGCAGGAGCCACCTAGTCAATCGGCCATTAGTTATGGGTTTATTCCTGAGAAATCTAATGGCGGAATGATCTGTATGTACAAATACTTTGTATCCTATAATGTAATGACGAAACTTATTGATAGCATGAACTACTACCAAGAATTCCTTCTTGGTAACTGTGTAATTTAGCTCGACAGGGGATAAGTTATTGCTCACAAAATACATGGCATAGAATTGTTGGTCTTCTTTCTTCCCTAATACTCCTCCTATTGCGGTCTCGGAGGCATCAATAGATATGTGAAATGGGAGAGTCCAATTGGGCCCTCTAAGAAATGGTGCCAAAGACAACTTATCCTTCATGGTTTCAAAGGCAGTTTGACACTGCTCAGTCCAAGCAAAATCAACATCTTTTATTAACAATCCAAACATGGGTGCAACAATCTTTGTAAAATTTTCAATAAACCGCTGGTAGTATCTGGCATGTCCAAGAAATCTTATCACCTCTTTCTGAGTCTTGGGGGGTGGAAGTATGACGATGAACTCAATCTTTGCAAGATCAAATTTTATCCCTTTAGATGAAACATGACTTCCTAGAACCACTCCTTCAGTCAACAACATTTTTCATTTTTCATGACTTAGAGACAAGTTCATTTCTTGGTATTTGATAAAGACTTTTTCTAAATTATCTAAGGCTTCCTGATAAGTGTTTCCATAAACTGTGATGTCATCCATGTAGAACTCCACATAGTCATGAATAAGATCAACAAATATCCCTAGTACTACTCATTGAAATGTGGCAGGAGCATTACACAATCCAAATGGTAAAACCCTATAGGCATAGGTGCCCCAAGGACAAGTA
>JASDQU010713208.1:12888-27263 GCA_032191745.1 Picea mariana
TAAATCTGACATTTAATAACTTTTGGATCTCTTCCTTTACTATATCTTTGAGTGTTGGGTTCATCCTTCTCTGGGGTTGCCTAACATGTGTTACTTTCCCCTAAGTATATATGTGATGGATGCATGTGTCAGGGTGTATACCCTTCATGTCAATGTATTCCCAGGAAAATGCTCCTTATTGTTCTTTAAGGATACTTACTAACTATTTTTGTTGGTTTTCATATAGCCCGAAGTTTATATGTAAAAATTTCCTTGGACTGATCTCATAGGGCATCGTATAAGATGTGGCAGACTTTTTTGTCTCGAAGATAAAATATGTCAAAGACAAAATGGATGGGTCCAATTGTTTCTGAAATTCTTCCTCAAACATATACTCAAATTGGGGAAAATATTGTGGAAAATCAACACATGTGATAGCATAAATGAACTGGTTTAGCACATTTTCTGTTGTGTTCTCTTGAAGTGCCCATGCATGGTCACTTGGCAATACGGGTTCTTCCCATTCCTCATTCTCGTATGGACACTCAAGACACCATACATTCTCCATGATAGGTTGGGTTGGAGGGTATATGGTGAGCTTTTGGATAGAAAGTCCATTTGAGATGGTCATTTCTCCCTCTCTACAACCAATAAATGCATTGGTTGTGGCTAACCAAGGTCTTCCCAAAATGATGGGATGGCATTTGGTAGGATCATTTCAGTGGATAACAAGGAAGTCTACTGGGTACTCCCATGAGGCTAAAGTAACTATGATATCATCCAAAATTCCTTCAGGTATAAGCCTGGTCTTATCTGCTAATTTCAAAATGGTTGGGGTAGGTCTAAGAAGAGGTTGTAATTGTAATTTATCTAAGGTAGTAGCGGTCATAACATTGATGGCTTCCACTAGGTCTATGTGAGTGTTTCCAATGGAGACCTCATTAATGGTTATGGTCACTACGGGGTTTCATGGGTTCCCATATTTTTCTAGCTTCGGCTACTCTGATATGTATTCAGAAAGTTCTCCTATCAAATGTACTGTAGGAGGGTCCCTTTTTCTTCCTACTTGGCTTCTTAATGAAAAATTATTTGACTACCTTATTGTATATTGGAATATCCTTAATGGCTTGTAGCAAGGGAATCTTGACACAAATATTCTTCAATTCATTCAAGATGTCAAATTCCGATTGAGTGGTAGGTTTCTCGATTACTAATATTTATGGATAAGGAGGGGCCTTCGTAATTTGTGAAGATTCATTTTGGGGAAGCTTGGGTTCTTGGTCCTTAGGAATAATAATATCTTCCCACCTAGTGTCATCCGTAGGTTGTTTCATGGTTTCTTCTTCTTCTTCTTCCTGGATGACTACTGAAGGTCTCTGGCTATCCAAAAAATTTCCCGATCTTAGTTGAATTTCCTGTAATAGAACAAGAGTAGTAACATATGTCAGGAAGGCCTGCATCTCAACATTGTGAAGAGGTTGAGGGGTCTTATTATTAGGATTGGGCATTGGTTGTTCCAGTAATAATGTTGGTCTTGGGGAGCTTGCATTATGATATTGGTGCGGTTGTTGTTGTTGAATAGGAGGTAAGGGTGGTAGAACAAAACTTGGAAGAAGCTGTAGAGTTTTCAGTGGAAACTGAGGATAAGGATGGTTGGACATAAGGACAGGTGGAGCTTGAGGTTTTCCTTGGTTATTCCCTCCTCTCCATCCTTGAATCCAAGGATGTTGGTACTGTGTAGACCAATTTTTCCAACTTGGTGAGTTCCACTGTTGTTGTTGTTGATAATAGAGTGGAACTTTAGATTATAGATTTGGGTATGTGGGCTGGTTCCTAGGCTTCCATGGCCTCCTAGGTGCATAAGAGGACTCCCCGGGATCCCCACTCCTATAGATGGATAATAAATCAGAAAATGATGGGTATTTATCAGTTGAATGATATTCTATGCAGAAGCCACAAACTGAAATGTTATCTAATGGGCATTCCCTTGAGGAATGCTTCCTTCTACATCTTGGGCAATATATGCTCATTGCTGCATTTTCCTCCTCCTGTTTATTTTTAATTTTGAGGGTTTCCAACTGGGGACCTATTGTGCTTAAGATATTTGTCTTGAATTTTTCTAAAAGGTTCCCTATCTCTGCTCTTGTGATACCACCTAGACTAGATGGTTTTAAATTTCTACTATAAGGGTCCCGAACATCCTTTCTTGTTTTAGCTCTACTCCTTGAGTAGTTCTTACACATTTCATAGAATTTGAAAATGGTTTATGAGAGATGTCACCTGATTCCATTAGGTTAATCATATCTAGGTATTCTTCTAAAATTCCCTTAAGGAAAAGATCCCTAACTACATCCTCTGGGAGGTCATGGTATTTTGACTTCTGGGAGATGTATGCAAACCGTTCCATATATTCCTCGAGATTCTCGTCTTCTAACTGTTGGATTTTAAAGATGTCATTACAAGATGCTTTGGTCTTGCAGTAGTATTGGTACTTCTTAGGAAATATATCTTTCATGGCTTCCCAAGACCTAATGATGGATTCTCCCAACCCCATGAACCATCTTAGTGCAGAGTCCTTGAGGGTGGCAGGAAAGAGTTTTAGTTTTTGGGCATCTTGTAGGTAGTTGTAGCTCCTACACAAGATGTTGAACTCAAATAGGAAGGTGTCGGTATCTTCACTTCTTTTACCATAAAAGGTGGGCAGTGCTGAGACCTTCCTCTGATGGGAAGGTCTTCCTATTGTTTGGGTGTCTGGGACTCTACTCGAGCCGATTGAGGTTATTGGTGCCAAAGTTTCTGTGTCAATTTGAGAGACAATTATGTTGGTTGAACTACCAAACAAGGTATTCACCTGTTTAGGGTCTATGATTTCTCAAAAGTTAGGATCTCCTGATGGTGGTAAGAAAACAAAGGTTGTATTGTTTGGTTCTGCGGAAGGCTCGAGTGGTCTTGCCTCCTATCCCAATATTACTGATGCTTCAATTTTTTGTTCTATAGTGCTCCCTGTATTAGTCTCTTCAGAGACTACTTTATCTCTTTGGGTTGAGCTAGCTCCTGTTTTTCAGTATCGGTCTGCGTAATTTATGAGTGGAACGTTCCTTCCCCCAAAAAGGTCGGAAGGAACCTTGGTTGAAAGATCTGATTTAGATTTAATGTATCTACCTTTTGGGTCTCTAGGTCTATTCATGAAAGTAAACAAAAACAAAAAGAAAAACTACCATTGGGTTTGGGGGAACCTGTTATAGCAGATGTGTAAGTTCTTACCTCTTGTCTTAAAGTTATGTCGCCACCAAACTAATGCTAAGGTTTAGAAATGATTTATTTCCTAACTATTTCCTACCTTGAGACAACCCCTGGCAACGACGCCAAAAATGAGGGGTGTTCTATATGCACTAAAAGCACACTAAAAACCCTTAATTAAATTGTCAAACTGGGGTAAGTAAACTTAGAGTTGTAACACTATATATGCCAAGGAAAAAAGGCTAATAGTATACTCTAACTAAGGAAATGGGATATATAAGGGCTAATCTAGTCAAGCAAAGACTATTAATGATCAAACCCTACTAAAAAACTCAAACTATTCACCCTAAGTAACTTTTGAACAAAGGATTGATGGATAGTCCTAAGAAAGAAAATGAAAACCCTACTTAAAGCAAACTAGTTCAATCATAACAATAAGGAAAAACAAACGATCTACCTAATAAGCAATAACAACAACAAACTACTTTAGTTAACCTACTCAAATTCAATAAGCAACTATCCTATAAAAGCAAGTAAATAGACAAGAAACTATCCTATCAAAGAAAAATAGACAAGCAAGCAACTACCCTATTAAAGCAAGTAAACAAACAAGCAAGTAACTAACTAATCTATGATAACTTCTACAACAAGTAAACTAATTAATAAGCAACTAATTAAGCTAAGAAGCAAGTGAACTCTACTCTTAAATTAAACTTCACAACTACTTCTAATTTATGAAAGGAAATCTATTGAATTTAAAAGAATTATGATAATAAAAGGAATCATCAACTAATCTTTAATCTATGATAAGCAAACTATTCTTTAATCTACTAAAGAAATAAGACTATATATCCTACAAAAGCAAGGAAACTATATTCTAATCTGTTAGCAACATTACTTGTCTTCGGCATAGGGATATCCGGGTCTGCAGGTTGCATGAGAAGCGCCCAAGCGCAGCACACAGTAGAAATCCATTTCAAGCCTAGGTCAAGCGAGCGAGTGCTCCGATTTCAACGTTCAGGATCTATCCAAAGAATCAGATCAGTGGTGGGTGGGAAATCACGATTAGAAAAGCTACGCTAAGGTTAGCGCAATGGATAGCACCCATAGCATGTTCATAAATGGATGATAGTCGTTCATCCCAAAGGGCACGTGGCATGAGATCTGGTCATGTCGGCTTTTCAGCAGTCGCGAGTGCAAAGGGTGAAGGTTTTATGTCTTTGAACATCGTGAAACCCCGAACCCCGACAGCACTGAAAGCGTCGAAACTGGGGCCTGCGACATCACGAAACACTTTCAGCCATCCAGCTAAAGGGGACACCTGGCAGCAAATTGAGCCATCTCGGTGTTTCGTCCATCGCGACTCCAAGGCGCAAAGAGCAACTTCGTTATATTTCGATGCGCGAGGTGCCGGGAGAGTCCCAAACCTGGGCCCACAGTAGCGTCGGGTGAGTTCAGGACCTTCAGATCTCAGAGGGACGCGTGGCACCAGATTGAGCCATCTCAGCGTTTCACTCATCACGATTTCAAATTGCAGGGATAGCCCCTTCATATTCGCGAACGCCGAAAGTGCCTTGGGAATAAGCACGTGGTCACAGTCTGTGGTCACTTGGGGAAAGAAAGGAGCTGTGTAAAGAAGGCCAAAGGCGCCGAGTTTAGTTACAGAGGAGATCATCATGATCTCCAGGTGCCATCGGATCCGATCTCAATACTGTTTCTAGCATTGAAGTAAATGAAGGCAAGAGCAGGTGGTTGAAAACTCCTTTCATTCATTAAGTGAAGGGAATGGAGGGTCTGGCAAGCCACCTACTCGAAGAGGTCCAGTCTATCGATTTTCTCAAAGAAGCCATGTCGAAGTCCTCAACTCAACAGAGAAGTCTGCGCACGCTAGCCCAACACTTAATGGCTCAGCTACGCTCCTTACAGGAGCCATGCGTAGTTAAGGTGGCACTTAAAGAGAGATATCAGTATGAGTTTGACTAAAGGGACACCAAGCCTTGGGTGATTGGTCCCACCTCTGTGAGGTGAATTTTCCTGAGTATATAGACTCAGTCTTTGTATTTTGTAAGGATCGATGGTTGAGCGAGGCTCCCGATTGTAAAGTTTTGATGAAGCGCTAGTCGCTCTGGTTAATGTATAAGGCATTTGAGATTTCTTACTTTATGGATGTCAGCTTCCCTTCCATTTCTTTGTTTACTGTGTTAGAACAACTCAGAATTGGAGGATCTAGTCGAGTTGTGGTTGTTATAGGATGATGTAGGTTGGATCACTGTAATAGTCACATTGTTTCTAATCAGTTCTTGTGATGTTCTCAAGCACTGAAACGACTTGGAACTGAAGGATTCAGTCGAGTCACCCCTCAACTCCTTGAAACTCTAGACCAAGAGGATCTTGGCTTCCAAGTTTTTCATCCTCAAGCTTCCAAAGGCCTGTTACCCGAGGAAGTCTTTCTCACCCTTCTCATAAGTCTTCCTTCTTCCACCCTTTAATCATTTACTGACAGAAGTTGGATCAAGACCTCCCTTGCTTTCTACATACCAGGCCTAGTTTACCGAGTTAAAGCTATATTTTCTTGAGTCTTTACCCATCTGATCACCCCATTAAACAAACTGTGACATAAAAACTGATGGGCGTCGGGATCTGCTCTTGCAATCAATCCAGGAGTGACTTCTGATGCTAACATTTCTGGCGCCATTGCCGGGGACGAAGTTGAAAATTTTCCCCGGGATTGAATGACATTGAGCCTCTGATTCTGAAGGTGCATTGGGTATCAGAGCCTTTGAAGATTGCTACTGTGCACCTGGCGATTCCATTGTGGCGACTCCACTGTGGCGAACCTGCCATGTTAATTGTGGCTTTCAGAGGCAGACACACGCGGTCTTATCCACAGCTGCCTGTAGCTACACCCAAATATGATCCAGAGGTGGTTCTCAGAAAAGGAAAGGCCCTTGAAGAAGAATCTTCCATCGTTGAACCAGGTAATTCGCCATCTCCTTTTGTAAGAACTTCGTTTTCTACTCCTCAGATTCTTGACCGTCCTCCTTCCGAGGTGTCCCATTCCCTGAATTTTGGAAGTGTTCCTGCTGAGTTTTCCCCTCCTTGTCTGGGATTGGAGGGAGAAGTCCTTGTTACTCCCCTCTCCTCTGAAGTTGTACCTTGGCGTAGACCCAGGACCATAGAATATTTCTCCACTCCTGCACAAAGAAAAACACCTGCTAACTTGAGCTCTCTAGCTTTCTCCTTAAATCCTCTCTTGTTTCCCACTCCACTTCGAGACTCATTCCCAGTAGCCTGTCAGGTTGCTAAATTGAAGATTTAAATGACCTGAAACACTAAATTGTCAAACCAGGATAAGTAAACTTAGAGCTGCTACACTGTATGTGCGGGTAAGCTAATTCCTATCCAAAGACTATTCTTAAAAAACACAAACTCACTCTGAGAAACTGAATCTTAATGACTATCTTGAAACTTAACATTTCTTGTTTAATTCATCAAAAGAGCAATAGTTCTATGCTTCAGTGCAGGTACTTCTGTTTCTGCTCTACTGTAATTCCACAAGACTGTCTACCACTATGTTTAATCATCTATCATCACTATTTCTATCTAAGCCATAACAGAAAGATTATTCCTTAAAACTCTTTTAATCTAAGCATCGAAAATAAATCTAAACTCTCTACAAGAAAACAAAGAAATATTCTACTTACCCTACTGGTACCGGAAGCTTCCTCTAATTCAACTGCAACCTAACTAACTTAACAGAGAAAAGTAATCTAACTATCCTAACAAAGCAGAGTAACCTAATTATCCTAACCAAAGCAAAGTACATTCAAGCTCGCATTCACTTTAATCTACATTCAGATTGAAAACTGGAAACAGAGCTATTCTAATTCACGCTTTAAATCCTACAGGAATCAACCATGATTTCAATACTCATCACTGTAGAAGATATTAATATGCTGAATATGATACAGTTGAAGGATAATTAAGCAAGAACCTGAACAAGTTAATTCCCATGCTCTAGGCTAACATGCATGCAAATACTAAACTGCTGAAATGAACTAAATCTACGACAGAGAAAAGCAGCGAATTGAACCTGTTTGGCGAGCCTAACCAAAAGGTACAAATGCCGAAAGGAAGAACCAGAACTACTTATATCATTCTACGTAAACACTGTGTATACTTCACGCTCCATTCACTCAAAAGAAAATAACTCAAATCGTATGACAGTCAAGTAACATAATCGCAACAGAAAATTATATTCAGAAATGTGTATCATAACATAATATAACCTAACGTTCCTTAGGAGTTATCTTCTGTTTATATAGATCCTCCTCCATAACAGTTTAAAGCAAAAATACATTAATTCAAACAGATCCAAGATCTGAAAATAACTCGAGATCAATTAGAAAAATGGTCTTCACATCTTCTTGACACGTAGTGTCACGAAGTGTGAATCATGAGGTATTAACGACTCAGTTCTATAATTGTGCCTTCAATCATTATACGAGTGAGGACTCCATCTTTCATGTAAATCTCACTGTCTCCCACTCTGGCCATAACGCGCGAATCTTTAGCAGCTTCGTTGGTATCTCCAGAGAGTGCGAGCTGGTACCTGGTACTGGCAAATCCTGTTCCAAAAATAGAAATAGTACCTAACCCAAGCCACATTAGTTTCAATGTTAATTTAAAGCATCAAAATACATAAAAATAACTTGAAACGTAAAGATACCTTGAGTAGCCCCATTGAGTGGTAAAGAGATGTCAATTATGTCAAAACAAGGCCAAAAGGGGTGGTACTGGGTATAGAAATGGAGGTCTTTGTGATATAATATAGGAAAAAACATGATCAAAACTGGAGACTAACATAGCCCCTTCGCGAACTCCTTCTCCTCCAAGATCTCCTCCACCTAATATTCCTATGGCTGGTGCTAATCCCCCTTTGAATAGAATGGACGCCATAGTTTCTACGAGATATGCTCCCTTGATCCTACCCCATCCTATGAATCCTCTCCCTGCTGGAGACTACTTGAATTATATGCCCAAGTGTTGACGGGCGAAATTGACCGTCCGTCAACTGGAAGAGTGGAACCGGTCCAGGGTTGTCTAATAACCCAATCCGTTTGGGATGAACCACCCTGACGGGTTTAGCGGCTCCGTTATCCGATCTAAGGTCCTAAGAAAACAAAAAGAAAACTACTCTAAACTAACTAATCTAACTAAAAATAAAAAAACAAACTAATAAACTAATCTAACTAAAACTAACTATTAAAACAAACTAAAAAAAATCTAACTATTCTATATATACAATCTACTAACTAATACTATACTAACTCTAACTAATTAACTATCTAACTACTAATAGAAATAAATCTTATTCACAAAATGTACAATATTAACAATTTACAGATTTGAATGAAAACCTGAAAAACTCATTTGTATTCTGTCCTAAGACAGAGAGGGATATTTTTTGTTGATTTTATAATTTTATGAACAAAAATAAAACAAAAACTAACTAAACTAAACAACTAATATACTAATTCTAACTACAAATCTAACTAAACATATATCTAACTAAACTACTAATATTATACTAACAAATTAACNCTGACCTGGAGAAACGCTCCAGGTTTGTCCTGTGTATGATGATTGTCTTAGCTGATCGGAGGGAGGAAACCCGCACCGAATTATCCACTAGCTTCTCGTAAATGGGAAACTGTTGTGCTCTTCAAAGTAATTATAGGACAAACAAGACATAAAAAATTTACAACAATCTTATGATGTATAAATCTCCACAGTTAGATAAACCTGTATGCAAAGATCTATACGAAATGGTTCAATTAACGAAGAAGAGAAATCTGTGATTCATTAACTGAAACAAAATAATTGTTGTATTTTAAATGATGAAAGAGATCATATATGGATAACACATTAATTAAATCATATCATTCTGCAATAGATTACGATAGCTAAAGTAGTCTATAATCAACTTCAAATTGATAAGCATAAACTTGAAACAAAAGATTGATATTATGAAACCAAAAGCTGTAGCAATGACATCAATTCTCGTCTCAGTTTGTATTAGAAATCCATAGCCTGGTTCTCCCACAAGTGAGGATGCTCCTTATTACACAAAATAATAAGTATTTAAAGACCTTCCACAAGGTAAAACATCCCTGTAGAAGTTATAAAAAAAGTTTACATAAAATCTGGGAAAATATCCCAAGTCTGACTAAACTAGGAACCTAAAATAAAAACTAAATGACACAAATATCTCCTAGACTGTCCAGCATGCCCAATGAAACTCGGATGTACCTGAAAAGGGTTAAAAATGGACAAGTTAGAAGGATATTTTATTAATAAAATGATAAAAAATCTAATTCTATAGACTAGCTATAGAATCTTGCGATTCTGTAGTTGGTCTAAATCAGACACAGAATCAACATTAAAATCAGCTCAAATCTTTTAAAGAATTAAATTCAAATTATTAACAAGCATCTAATTACTCTTTGAAAGACAAGTGAATCATTCAAATTGAAATTATCATACTAATTCGAGATCAAAACAAAACTAAAATCAAATGACTATAGAGATGCATATACTCTGTTTCGTTTGTTACCACAAAATCGGGTGAACAGTATCATATCGAACAGTAACGAAATCGTTTCATATCAGATTGAAATCGATACAATTAAAACAAATCATAGGCAATTGTTATGCTGCCTCATCAACTGGAAACACGATTGAATCCAAACAAGATCATTTTCAAATTGACATAATTGTATTGACATACCAAACGATCCATACCATGAGCGAATTAAATGAAAACTGGTGCGTAAATTTTCATAAACGAAATCATAACGAGATCAATCAGTTGATAACAGGGTTCTTAAGAGTTATCCGATTGTTTGTTATTTCAAATTGGGGTAGACAAAATCATTCACGAAATCATTTCTTGAATTCAGTTTGAAACAACTATTACCCGAATTTCCTCATACGAATTTGACAGAAATAACATAAGTCGATCTAAGTTAACAAACTCGTTTGAAAATTAAAATTAACAGAGCTGCAATCAATTATATTTTTGATACGAATACAACTCATAAAATCGATCATACTAACTGAAGATACACAACAACCCAATCAATCGAATCGAACGGCTGGAGTTTAACATAGTCGTTGTGAATCAAAACCTCCCCGTGATTCGGGCGTAGATATCTTTTGCACAGGCTTAAAAAAAAAACAGAGTCATTCTTTCCAAATTGAAATCGAACAGAATTGTATTCCTGATTTAGTAGATTGCATGACATCAATTCAAACTCACGAAGTCGTTCCAAAATCACAGCATACAAACTAAACTAGAGCCCATATAATCTAACCATACCGAAATCATACCAAGTCAAAACATGATCGTGCTCTAAATTTAGCATGAAAACCTCTTGTCCAGATTAGATACAAACAAATCCAATTGAAAGCAAACCATCGATTTTGTTAACTCATATCAACAAACAATCGAATCAAATCCAACGAAAAACCTGTCAATTGCTAAACTGGGAATGAGCAAATGGTGTATCCAAATCAAAACTTCATTTAATTTTAGCAAAGCGAAAACAATGTATAGGATGAACAACATTATGAAAAATCCATTTCAAATGATAGACAGAGCTATTTGAAAACCACACTCAGATCATTATATTAATCTAGCAATTCACAAAACGAAAATGATAGCGAAATTCATACCTGGATATCGAGCAAATGGCTTGATCATGACATTTTGGAGTTGACAACGGCTGTAGCCGATTCAACATTCTGAAAAATGATGGAACCAATAGTTTTTTACTTCCTATCATTTGCTTGAAGTTTGTCCCTTTGACTGGTCAATACTGCAACTTGGTTCTCCAGCGATTTGATTTTCGATTGAAGTAAAGGAACGTCTAAATAGTATCGTTCCAACCACACATCACATTGGTCACACGACGACTGTATGAGCTTCGAAAATGTAGGTGAGGGTTTGGTTATATTGTCGAGGGTTTCATTAGGTAGCCTGATCCCAGGGTAGCAAGGATTATTCTTTAGGCAAGGGGGGAGATTGGAAACGAAGTCATAAGGTGGCTCGGAGCACAGACCCTATGAGTAAGGGTACTCACTAGCTAGGAAGCATTCTATGTTAGAGTCTGAATCCTCACTAAGGACTATGGGCTTTTGCTCAACACTAGGTTTAGGTTTATTCCTAGCCATTCTCGAGATAAGCCGAGCATTCTTTTTACCTCTACCATCAACAGTAGGGTTTCCCTTGACCTTTTTGCTTACAGGCTTTTCTATAGCCTTGGCCTTCTCAGTTATAACATCGGGTAAGTCAATATCAGGGTCGACTGAGGGTTTAGGAGAAGGCAGTAGGACATGGAAGGGCACGGGTGGCTCGACCTTGGTTTCACTAACCATAGGCTTGTCAACTTGGACAGGCTCGGCATCAGCAAAACCATTTCAAGAGATAAAAGCTTGCTAGCTATCACCATGGCGATTCAAGTGATGAACAATGATGATTCTAATTAGGCCATGGTGGAACAGGCTACTATCGGCCTTCTCCCTTTTAAACCTTTTTGACATTTTATAAAGGCTACGATGGAAGTAGAAAGGCATATTTAATGGATACCCTATAAAATTCATTAACAAACGCAGGTGGTAGAGAAAAACCAGTCCATATCGACCCTCACAGGTCACAAATTGTTTGACCACCATCAAAAGGTCATGCCATCGTGGTTTAAGCATGGAAATGGGCATACCTCTGTCACAGGATGTGACCTTTCGTGTGACGAACAGTAGTGGCCATGGCACCTCTTCCACTTTTGAATTTTTAAACCAACGCTAGCTAGTGGCCGCTAACCCGGTGGCAGAACTAATAAACTCCTCATTGATTTCCAACTGAATTTCACCCACCTTGGCTCTACAACCATCAAAAGTCAGGTCGAACTACTGTGCAACAAATAAATTAAAACCCTCGAATCACTGTACAAAGGTGAGCCAACCATTATCCTCTAAGTCTTTCCGGGCATTGTCGAACAGTAGCAAGGCTTGGCTACCGTTCGGCTCAATTCTCACCACTGGTGCCATGGATCCAAGCACATGGTAAGTCTAGGGTTTGAATCATAGCATACACAGGAGCAGAGTGCACGAAGGGTTACTCGGGCTAACAGAGGTGAAACAGGGATAAGGGATAGGCATTAATGACATCATGCGAAGGTGGTGGAGCTATTTGCTAGCCATGCATAATATTTATTGGCAAGGTGCAACAGCCGACGCTTATAGCTGTTCAACCCACTATTGTATAGTTTAACAATTATGTCATTCAATCAACCAATAAAATCAATGGTAAGTGGATTGATCATTCGGGCGAGCAATAGTTATACCACAGTTTTAAAATCAAACAAATGAATTGAAACCAATACCAAGTGTTGTGTGAAACGATTCATACCAAGGGTTTAACCATAACACCAATGCTTTTTTATGAAACCAATGTGCCAAGTGAATTGATCAAATAACATGTAAATCCAATCACCAATGCATCACAAATTCAATCACTTATGAAACAGAATTACATAATCAATCAAAGAATGTCAAATGAGTACAGATCAAAAGGTCTTGCCAACTGTATAATGATAAGTAAAATGTAAATGCAATAGACATATCGACAAGAATGATAACGACAATTCAGTGAAGATTTTAATGTGACTTCGAAAATCAAGTTTTCACGCTTGCAGTCGTGAAAACAAGAACGAAGGTAAGTATGCAAATAACGCAAAAAATAAAAGTGTCGTTTTAATTGAGAATTTTGACGAAAAATTAAGGTTTGCAAAACACTAGTGTAGGCAGCTTATAAGGACAGTAGAATAATGTGAATTGGCTACCAACAATGGCGACACACTGGTAGAAGCAGTTATCTCTGCCAAAAGTACAAATTCAGATTAGGACAACAAAGATAATTCCAACTCAAAAATAACAACTTGAAAATCGTATAAACATCACCATTAACCAACTATTCCAGCAGTGTTTTAAAAGATGAAAACTGATAATAATCTTAAGACCAGCGAGTCACGATATTAAAGATAAAATATCCAATACTGTTGACAGAGCCACTACTGCCAGCAGGCGTCTATAGCCTTGACAGGGTTGCCATTTAACCCACTCTGACATCCGTATCCTGCCAAGAAGTTCTGGATCAGAATGAAGGACATTTTAAAGTTAAGAGGTTTCTTATTTGCAAATTTTCATATACCCGACATTGCTTCGCTACTAGCAGGCCTGTTCAGTACCCCAGCGAAGTTGTCTTGGCATCATGCATGCATTTACCCGGTGCCAGCAGACCTGTTCAGTATCCCGACGAGTTTACAAGCACTTCCCACGGCTCTTTTATTGATTTATTTTATTTTTTAACAATATATAGTTGAGTGGGGTGGCGCTGAAAATTATGATATTTTAACATAATTTTTTCATACCTCAGCAGAATTTTTTAGAACTGTCCTTTATTAATATCCAGAGATGTTTCATTTACAGAACCAAATTTCTAAGGCAGGGAGACATCTTCTGAGTCATTCCCTTAAGGAATAGGGACAGCGTAAGAAGATAATAGATGATCGTGACAAGCTTTACTCAAAGACTGAAATCAATAAACTTCTTTCAAACAACAGTCTTTTCTCAACATGGCAGCAAATTTCAGAAGTAGTTTATAATTGATGTTTAGACAAATTTTCAACAGTCATTTCAGATAAAGAATTTTCTATTTTCCTTGTCTGAACAGTTCAAAAATTCAGGTATGTGTATTTCAACAGCAAAAACTAGTAAGCATAAGGGAGAAATCAAAACACACCAACGAAGAAAAAATTGGAAAGCAAAGAAATCCAAACAAAAAAAACAAAAAACAAATATGCACAGAAGGTGCATCTGAAAACCTCATGCAACAAATCCCTTGGGAAACTGAAAAGTAGAAAAATCCTATTTGATGGGAAAGCAGTCCTACTCATGGTACCTTGGGTCATGGTTGATTCAGATTTATTTATCTCTTTACTTTCCATTTAAGATTTTCATGACGATATTGCGTTTTTGAAAATAAATGTTCAACTAAGAGTAAAGAGAAAAGGATCAAGGGGACTTCCCTGACAACA
>JASDQU010713209.1:13673-24560 GCA_032191745.1 Picea mariana
TTATGCTTGTAATATTTTAAAATAAATTTCATTTCCAAATTTACAAGCATGAATAAAGTTTAATTTTTGGTTGTTTCTTTAAGCATGGCATAAATGTATATTTTTTCTCTCATAATAATAGTATTGGTTTAGTTTTTTTAGATTTTTCTGTTTCGGTACTGTTGGTATAGAAACCAGTAGGTTCATGTACCAACAGTATAGAAATTTAAATATTTTTCAAGGGTACTTTTTGCAGGATATTTTTAGCATCTCTCATCTCTGGCATACTTCATTTCTCTCCTTAAGTCAACATGCACCGGTTCCACAAAGTCCACTTTCAGCTTGTAGAAATTTTGTGTTCTAATGAGAGTTTGCATGAGGACATGCAAACCAATGGTTTTGGGGCTGAGAGACAGAGACATAAGGAATCTCAGCAAATCAACTTTTATCAACTCTCTCCTAGATATCCATCAGTTCTCAACCTTGCTCCACTTCATCTTCAAATTTCAATGGTCTACATCACGATTTTGCAGAAATTTTGTCATGTTCTTCATAGTTTACACTTAAACATGAATTAGAATTCAAATCAAGGGTAACTTGAGGTAAATCTAGTACAAATATTTTTAATTTACTAAGAACTTGGAAAACATGATGCAAAACCACTATTACCCACTCCACACTCCACTATGCATTATCACAACTACTCAGTAAACCCTCCATCTTCACTCCACTTGTCATAATGAACAATATACTTTGATGATAAGAACAAGTAATGAAAATGAAATATGTGGTATACAAATATAAAGAAACATCAATAATGTCTTCTCTCTATACATCATAAAGCATTCTTAAGCCATCTCAAAGAGGATGAAATCATTGGTGTTTATCCAAACAAAAAACCACAAAGTAAATGTTGGTCTGAAAATTGATGTAAGATTCGGAGTATAAAGGCATCCAAGTTCATACAACAACCATCGTCATCATTTTATAAACCATTCTCCACATGCACACCATTCACCATCACTCTGATACCCCATCCACTGCTTGTCCTCCATTTTTATGATAATTTTGTTTTTATGTTTGAAATTGAATCTCTGATAGTTTCCAAAGTTTCATTCCACAAGAACTAACACCCACACAAAAGAAACAATGTCACATAAATATATAAGAAGAGTATCATAAGTTCTTCACCTTGTTTGCATGAAAACATGCAAATCCTTGGGTTTGGGGGTGTTTTGAGCTCCAGTTTTGTCATACTTTATTCCATACAAATACACTCATCATTACACCTTCTCCCAACATTTTTCAATAATATATCGCTAATTACACCATAAGCCTCCATTATCTCTTATTATTCATCCTATGTGGTTAATACACAATTTTCCATATTTTTATTGCTTAAAAGAATGATTACAAAACAGTTTTGTCGATGATGGTTTAATCCTATGTTTCTATGTCCAAGAAACATGTTCTGTATTTTTTAGGTTCTGGTATATGCATTTTCCATGTTCTGTTACCTGTATTGTTCATGTTCTGGTACCCGCATTGCAGGTCATCCGGTACTCCAAGTCATCCGGTACTCACACTCCATGTCATATGGTACGCACACTCCATGTCATATGGTACTCACACTCCATATCATCTAGTACTCGCAATTCAACACATCAAGTACTAGAATGTTATAGAAACCATCTGGTACTAGAATGCTCCAGGTCATCCGATAACAACATCAACAACAATCCAGTACTAGAAATAATTCAAAATTTTGGAAATCTTCTAGAGGAAAATCGGGGACATGGGTTTTGTCCAGAGTGACATTTACATGTGGATTTTTGAGGCACAATTCACCCAGATCACACATGTGGACCTCAAAATAAGGGGGAATGATTATGCCAAAATTAATGAAAATCTCAAACTGCCAACTTGCGCCTCAATTTCCATGCAGATGGAATCATATCCAAAAATTCTAAGATATGGATTTTTTCTAAAATATCGAAAATTGAGTAAGACGCAGGAAGTTTTTCAAAATTAGAATTGGTTTGGAAGATATGGGTGGACCCCTAACTTGAATATGCCCAAATTGCAATAAAACCCAGATTTTTGAGGATTTTATCTAAAAATTGTAATTTGAAATATGAGCATTGGGATTCGGTCACATCCAATCCTCAATGATTTTTCATGTATAAATAATCCTCATAGGGATGTGAGAGAGAGACATTAGTTTCATGAAGATTTTTTAAAGGAGAGATTTATTCTTTTGAGAAATCCTTAAGGATTTGTTAGCCATGTAAAGACAGAGTTTTTGATCTCAGTTAAGAATTGATTGTTGCTGCCACATTGAGCATTCTTCTAGCTTGAACTGATTCCTTCTTAGAAGCACTGACTTCCTGGGAAGGGCCCCTCAGTGAGGGTAAGTGTTTCCATACTGTATTTATTTCATATATTAGTTTTGTGTTGTTTGTATACATGCAATTCAATTTTGGTTTTGATTGTTGATTCGATTCAATTTAGATGCATTTCAATTCTGTCATTTACATTAGTTTTGGTAATTAAAAGTCAGGTTTCATTTTATCCTTCATTTTTTTGCACCAATCTCGTAGATATATACTATTTTCATTAATTGTTCCCAATACTCTATTTTGTGCAATCCATTTTCATTGCATTTCAATTATTTCCAAACCTTCTTCCCATATGTACATCTTGTCTTTTCTTCATAAATCAATTGGAATAATACTCCTCAAGATCACATTTATATGATCAAATTTCATATTCATTGCCACCTATTTTCATTAACAAACACATACATTTTTCAGCTGCTATACTCATCTAGATTCAGATCATACACAAAGATCAATTGTAGAAGGTATTGTTCACCCTCCAACTCTTCATATTCCACTTGCATTTCTTCTCACAAACACTCTGCCACACCCATGAATTTTGTCCACACATTCACCCTTTGCTTCAAATCTAATCCATTCTATCATATGCATATACCCATCATGCATTAGATATATTCCATTACATAATCATATCTCCATTCCATCTCATTTCTATTTTTCTATTATTTACTGCTTCATAGATTGATTAATTCATTAAGACCTTATCATATACACAATCTTTTGAATACATAAAATAAACAAGTATCACTCTTTATTCATTATTTTCTGCCTAAAACTTAGTTAGATTCAAAAGGTGTTATGATTTCTATGCAAGTCTTCTAGAGAATAAAACTAGTAAGCTTGCATTCTCATTCATTTCTTCTAGATGCCCATTGTATTAAATATCCACTACTCTTGTGCATTTGATTCATTCATTATTTCTTCATGATTGGTGTATACATTTAAAAGGGTGGTTTTGAGTCTAAGTGAATCTTAGGTGTTGATTTATTTTGAGCTTCCCGCACTTAGTTTTTATTTCCCGTACCTTTGGATTACTTGCACTTTAATTTCACATAGTTTCAATCACCAATGGACAAATTGTAGGTCTAACTTGTGAGAAATGGCCTTCTCGCATTGGAATTCTTCCTAAGGTGTTAGTTGTTAGGATATTTAGACACTTAGGATTTAGTTAAGATCTACTTGGTCTAATGTGTCGTTAGTAAAAGTGTGTTTCCTAGTGTGACTCTAATGCAAGAGCATCACCAACGTCAAAAGAACGTGGGGCAACCACAACACATTCTGAGCACATGATACATTGTTTAAATTTTTTTGAAGATTTGGATGCACCAAACTTAAATGTGATAGTTAAGGAGAGGCGTACTAATCGATTGTAATCAGACCTTGAGCGACCCGCTCTCGTCTGAAGGACTAAGAAGGCATTTATGTTGGTAGGTAGCTTTAATGCATAGATTAGACAGTTTAGAATGAGAGAGGGAAAACGGAATATAGACACCCTCATTGTGTAAATTGTAACATAGAAGAAGAGAGCATAGTAGAGAAGCAGAGAGTTGTGTAGCAGACCCCATGTACAAAAGTTCTGAATTAATACAAACAAAACTATGATTTAGACTCATGGTGTTCATATATTCTCTGTCTATGCATCTTTGAATGTTATGCTCATGAATGTTTTGCTCTTTCTGTCATGCAATTGCTTTTATGCTATGTATGAATGATTTCTTGTTGAATGTTTGAAATCTGAGAGGAAAGGGAAGTGAAATGAGTTTCAATTATTTCTTCGTTCGAGTAAGAGTTCCTGAAAGGAGTGCAATTGAATTTTCCACAAGGAGTGCATTGTCAAAAGGTTCATAGGTTCATCTATGAAAGATCAGGAGAGACAATGTTTGTTCTCATATTCACACGGAGATGCAGTCAGGCAAAAAATTCATGCAAGGTGTGCATAGACCAAGTTTAAATTCAGGGATTGAAATGTGAGAAGATATTGAGAGACCATTGCTATAGAATGTGCGCAAGGTAGAAGAGCATTCAACGCTTTAAGTGTTTGGAGGTTTCCTCAAGGAGTACGTGCAAGGGTCTTCTTTAAGACTCGAAGTTGTGAGAAAGCTCAGGAAGGATAAATCCTTTGAAATCATTGAAGGCAACACAAGGAGTTGGTGCAGATTGAGCGATTAGAAGGCATCGAAAGTTTATGGAACAAGTGGATAAATATGAGGAAGGAATTCTTGATTTACTTTGCAGGAATCGTCAGGGGGGAAGGAACAGATGGTTAGAATCCTGTGTGGAGAATTAGCGAAATCCCACCAACCTTCCAATCTGATAAAGGAGTGAGGGGGTTATGGCCGTGTCCGGAGTTCAAGCTCAGGAGATCATGATCCATTCAATCCTCATCTAGTTACCCATCATCTGTCCGATCTAACAGGAGGTGCACGGGGTTTAAACCTTCTCAAGCCGAGAGAAATTCCCGAAAGGTATCGGAATATCGAAGCGTCGGAGTTTGAGATATCGAAAATACCTTGGATAAGAGATCAGGTAAATCCACAGTGAAAACCCTGATACAAATCAGAATCGTCCATCTAATTGGACACGTGGCAGGAATTGAGAACCATCAGCATATCGAAAGTTTGGAGACCAAGAGTTCGAGACCCTTTGAGTCCTGAAACAATGAAAGGATCACAACCATGGATCTCAGGAAGGACACTTGTCGTGTGATCATCCAAATCGGAGAATCGATCATCGGGACTCACATAAGTGGGTGTTTTGGCTTTGTAGTTGGCGAAGCCTGAGGTTTGATCTGAACCTTCCATCCATTTGGGATGCATGTCAGAAATCCAAAGAAGACGGGGTTCATCATTTTGTAGATCTTGAAGACAGGAAACACTTGCATTTCAGAGTTGCGAAGTCCAAAATCCCGAAAGGGAAGAGAGATCCATTAGGGGTCCCAGCTGACATCATCTCATCATAACGGGGGATCGAGAATCTCCATGGTGAAAACCCCGAAGAAGACAAGGACCATCAATCTTTAAAGGACGTGTGGCAATAATCTCGACTTTCAAGGAAAGTTCCGAAAAAGGAAGTCACATCAGGAAATCAATATTTGAGAGATCGTGGAAATTGAAGACATGCATTTCAGCATTTGAAATCATGAAGTCCCGAGGGAGATCCGGAGCCATTGGTTTAGTAGGTGATCATGACCATTGATTGGTTCTAAGTCAACAAGGGGTTCTTAGTGACATCATATCGGGATTCGGAAAATCAGGGATCCAGAGGACAAGGGGTCACATACACTTTGACATCAGAAACCCAGAAATCCCGAAAGGTGATAGGACTATGGTCATATAAAGGGAGGTTGTATGGATCCAAAATTCTAACCCAGGGGACTAGCGAAAGTTGGAGCATATCGGGATATCAGATATTGGGAAATCGGGAGACAAAAGGTTTGCAACATCGGGGATTGTGAAACCCCGAAACCCGATTTTCCCAGTTGTCTATTGAATAGTGATCGGGCCTAGAGGCTGCGAGGAGTAGAAAAGACCTGTGGGTCAATTTTTAATAAATATTCCAGTGGAGAATCGAAGGAACCACTCCGGATCAGGGTAAAGTTTGAACTATCCTTAAGACCGGGAGGTCAGCAAAGAGGCCTTTACCGAGGCAGAGGGTGCACGTCTGCATCAATTTTAGGTATTAGAGCCCAGAAAGGTTATTTTCTTTCTATAGCAGAGAAAAGGAGGGACAGACAATCACCCGATCCGAAAGAGGAAAGGGAAATGTCTAGAGGAAGGGGTAGGCAAGTGCAAAATCTAGAAGTAGAAAGAGATCTACATAACATACGTTCCATACTTGTGGACATGGAGATAATATAAAGGAAAACAGCCGATGTAGGAGGTATCAGTGAGTCCAAAAATGAAGATGATACTGGACATGAAGAAGAGGGAGTTGTAGCCAAAGATGTCGCAAACAAACATTTGATCAGAGCTATTTCAAGAATGGGTGCAAGAGAAAAAACGGACATTTCAGTTTATGAGGGGAATCTGGATGCTGAAGAGCTTCTAGACTGGATTAGAGCTCTGGACACATACTTTGACTATGAATATGTTGAGGAAGACAAGAAGGTCAAGCATGATGTCACAAGATTGAAGGGACATGCAGCATTGTGGTGGGATGAACTACAATCTGATAGATGCTGCAAAGGCAAGCAAAAAATCAAGAGTTGGGATAGGATGATTGTGAAGATGAAGGAAAAATTCATTCCCAGAGATTGCCAGATTACTCTGTTTTGAAGAATGCAAAATTTGAGACAGAATCTTATGACAATGAAGGAATATACTGAAGAATTCTATAGGCTGAACATCAGGGCAGGTCATCGGGAAAGCGATGATGAAAAGGTTGTCACGTACATGAATGGCCTGAGATATGATATTCAGGATGAGATGAGCATGGTAACCATCTGAACGGTGGAAGATGCTTATCATATGGATCTAAAGGCTGAGGAGAAGCTGAGTCGAAAGCAGGGTCAAAGAGGCTGAGGAAGAAGTCAAGCCAGGGGCAAATCATTTGTCCAAGATAAAAATCCAAAACCCAAGGAGGACTGGAAGAAACCTCAGACTCGAACTGAGAGAGGTGGGAGATCACAGGGAGGACGATATGCTGAATAGAGAGGACAACATACTGAGTAGAGAGGAGATTATGCTGATAATAATACTTTTCCTCGTACTAGAGGTAGAGTAAGAGGAAGAGGTGGAGTAATAAAATGTTTCACGTGTGGAAAGAATGGACACAAATCTTATGAATGTCTAGATAAAAATAAAGAGGTTGGAGAGACTCACATCACCGAAGCACAAAGGCGATATGTTGAGGTAGAAGATGCTCAAGGCGGAAGATCACTGATGACGCAAAAAGTTCTCTTGACACCAGAGAAGGAGGTGGAGAGCTCAGCCCAAAGAAATAGGCTTTTTCGAATTTCTTGTAAAACCAAGGACACGGTATGCAAGKTCATTGTGGACATTCGTAGCACASTAGCACAGATAATCTCGTTTCAACAGAGATGGTAGAAAATATGGAGCTGGAGACAAGTAAACATCCAAGTCCATATAGAGTTTCATGGCTACAAAAGGGACATCAGGTAAATGTCACTAAACAATGTTTAGTTGAATTTAAGATAGGAGGATATAATGATAAGATACTCTGTGATGTTATTCCTATGGATGTTTTTCATCTATTGTTGGGTAGACCATGGCAATATGATAGAAATGTGATTCATGATGGGAGGATGAATACATATACCCTAGAAAAGAATGGGAGAAATCACATGTTACTTCCAATCAAAGATAAGGAGGTGAAACCGGAAGTAAGTAACACTGTACTTCTCATGAGTGGGAAGGAACTCCTTAATGAGGTCAAGAAGAAGGAGGAACCACAATTCATTGTAGTTAGGAAGCTAATGATTGTTTTAACCAGCACAAAGATAGATGATCTACCAGAAGAGGTTCAGGAACTGCTGGGAGAGTTCACGGACATAGTAGTGGATGAAATACCTCTTTCGTTACCACCAATCAGGAGTGTGAGTCATCATATTGATCTCATACCTTGATCCATTTTACCGAACAAAGCAGTGTATAGATTAACGCTGCAGGAGAATGAAGAGGTCAAAAGAAAAGTCCAGGAGTTGTTGGACAAGGGGTTGGTTAGAGAAAGCTTGAGTCCATGTGTTGTTCCGACAGTACTCAGTCCAAAGAAAGACAGAGGCTGGAGGATGTGTACTGACTCGAGGGTGATCAACAAGATAACCATCAGATACAAATTTACATTGCCAAGGATGGATGACCTGATGGATTCCTTGAGTGGAGCAAATTGTTTTTCGAAGATTGATTTAAAAAGTGGTTATCACCAGATTCGTATGAGGGAGGGTGATGAATGGAAAACAACCTTCAAGACTAATGAAGGGTTGTATGAATGGCTTGTTATGACATTTGGCTTAAAAAATGTGCCAAGTACTTTTATGAKATTRATGAATGAAGTCCTGAAAGATTTCATCGAAAAWTTTGTTATCATATATCTTGATGATATATTGATTTTTAGCAAAACAAAGACTGAACACTTGAAACATTTAGCTACAGTAATGAAGAGGCTACAACAGGAAAAGATGCTAATAAACATGAAGAAATCCTCATTCATGAAGACATAGCTCATTTATTTGGGATTCGTTATATCTGCARACAAATTAAGGATGGATCCAAATAAGGTGGAGGTAATTAAGAATTGGCCATCACCGAAGAACATATTTGAGGTGAGAAGTTTTCACAGATTGGCCAGTTTCTACCGAAAGTTCATCAAGAATTTCAGTGGAATTAGTGTAGCAATGATGGATACAATGAAGAAAATACATAAGTCTTTTCACTGGACAGAAGAGGTTGAAAGGAGTTTTAATTTGTTGAAGAGGAAAAACACGGAACAACCAATTTTGGTATTGCCAGATTTCCAAAAGACATTTCAAGTGAAATGTGATGCAAGTGGATTTGCAATAGGGTAAGTCTTAAGTCAAGAAGATAGGCCGATAGCGTATTTCAGCAAAAATCTGAATGAAGCGAAGGTGAAGTACTCCACATATGACAAGGAATTTTATGATATCATCCAGGCATTGAAGAAATGGAGGCATTACTTAATCCCGAAGGAGTTTGTCTTATACAGTGATAATCATGCATTGCATTTTGTGACTCAATAGGAGAAGTTGAATCAGAGAAATGTTAAATGGGTTGAATATATGAAAATTTTCACTTTTGTGATTAAACATATTTCTAGTACTGCTAACAAAGTTGTTTATGCTTTGAGAAGGAAGTGTTTGTTGTTGCAGGAGTTCAAGGTCAAATCATTGGGTTTTGATGATCTCAGGGACATGTACGTAGGTGATCCATATTTTAAGGAGGTGTATGAAGTAGCTGAGAATCCATTTCTCAGATATAAAAGCAAATGAGAAGAATACATGATCCAGGAAGGATTGTTGTTTAAGGGCAATCAGCTTTGTATTCCAAAATGCTCCATAAGGGAGAATTTGTTGAAGGAGAAACACAGTGGAGTATTGGTTGGACACTTCGGTCATGACAAGACATTCGTAAAACTGAATGAGTCATACTTTTGGCCAGGAATGTGAGCAGAAGTTCAAATATTTGTGGACAGATGCAGAATTTGTCAACATTCGAAAGGGAGGCAAAATGATGGATTTTATCAACCATTTCCCATACGTGAGAAGTCATGGGATGCAATCAACATGGATTTTATATTGGGTTTGCCAAGAACACAAAGAGGTTTTGAATCAATATTTGTGGTAGTGGATAGATTTTCTAAAATGGCACATTTTATTCCATGTCAAAAAACCAGCGACGCAACTCAAAGAAGTCATTCGACTTCATGGTTTACCAAGTAGCATAGTTTAGGATAGAGATACAAAGTTCATAGGACACTTTTGGATAACCTTATGGAAGAAGCTGGGAACTAACTTGTCGTTCATTTCAGCTTATTATCCTCAAATGGATGGACAAATGGAATTGGTAAACAGGAGTCTGGGAGACTTGTTGAGGAGCCTAGTGATAGAACACCAGAGTCAGTGGGACAACATATTACCACAGGAAGATTTTTCTTATAATGATTCAATCAACAGAATTACAAGGCAGAGTCCATTTCATATTGTTTATGGCATGCAATCAAAGGGAATTTCTGAATTGAGAGATTCAGAACAAAATGCGACTAGGAGTGCTAGTGCAGAAGATTTCGCAGAGGTGATGAAGGAACTTCACAGTCAGGTGAAGGAGCGATTGCAGAATTTAAGACAGGAGTATAAACGCAGGGCAGATCAGCACAGGAGACAACTTCAATTTGAAGTTGGTGATTTTATTCTGGCACATCTAAGAAAGGAAAGGTTCCCAAGAGGGACATATAACAAACTGAATATGAAGAAAATCGGACCATGTAGGGTCTTGAAGAAATTTTGGGAAAATGCTTATGAGATTGAATTACATGATGGGATCGGAATTTCTCCGATATTCAATGTCTCAGATTTGTACCCATACAAAGCAGAGGAAGAAATAATAAACGAGGAAGAAAGTCAGGGGTTCACTGGAAAAAGCATATGCCAGTTGCAGAAAATCCACATATAGAAATCATACTAGACAAAAGAATTAGCAAGAAGACCAGAAGAAAACAGTACTTTGAATACTTGGTCAAGTGGAAGGGACATCCAGTTGAAGATGTCAGCTGGGAGAATGAAACAAAGATTCATAAGCATGGACAGACCGTGCGAGAGCTCATGGAGAGGAGCCCATGAAATTTTTCAAGAGAGGGAGTATGATGTAGGAGCATCGCCAACGTCAAAAGAGCATGGGGAAACCACAACACATTTTGAGCACATGATACATTGTTTCAAATTCTTTTAAGATTTGGATGCACCAAACTTAAATGTGATAGCTAAGGAGAGGTGTACTAATAGATTGTAATCAGACCTTGAGTGACCCGCTCTCGTCTG
>JASDQU010713210.1:0-12544 GCA_032191745.1 Picea mariana
AAGATATTAAATTCTTAATAAAAAGGAAAAGAGGTTAATTTGTGCAACTGCCATTTTTGGCTCTAATAAAAAGGGGAAAGAAGGGAATAATAAAAATTAGGAAACTAAGGAATGGAGGAAACATAATAAGGGAAAGAAGGGAACTTATGGTAAAAAGCGAGGTCAACTTAGTAAAAAATCGGCAATAAAGAACCTTCTAAATTGAACTAAATTAGCAACATAATTTTTAAGGAAAGTATTTAAACCTATAAGGGAATCTAGGAACACCTAGGAGTAAATTTAGGAGCAACTCTATGTGGGTGAGGGAAAATAACACAATTAAATAAATTAAAGAAAGTAGTTAATGGAGAAACGTGGAGGATGAATGACACTTGTACGAAAGATAATTTTTAGAAGATTTTATTAAAACTTAAAGTAAATGAAATTTGGGGAAAGTGGGAAGTTATAAAACTCTATAAACGAGGGGAAGGAGGAGGAAGAAGGGGATTGATTGTTAACGTAATGTTACGCTATCAGATTTGTGACTTGACTGATTACTTGTGGGGAGTTGGGATTTCCCAACTCGGATAGGAGTGGTAGCTCGGCCTTGCAAGGCGATTTGGGAGAAAGATGTACCATCTGGATATTGTGTGGCCCCTTTGTGGCTTGAGGGGCTAAGGGGGAAGAAGAGTACCCGTAGCATTGTCTGGGAGGTACTAGTGAGGTCTCGAAGGTCGGCAAGCGGCAGTGACACAGAGAGAGCGGATGTCATTCGAAGCGAGCGATCAGGCAAAGGTACGCTCTTTGATTTTTAGAGTAGAATGCATCAGGACATAGGTTGGGATCTTGTTGAATCGAATGGTTTTAATACTTTGGCAATTATAATTGTGTTCCGAGTGTAAAGTAGTAACCCGGCTGTTGTAATTCAGTACTGGATAAATAGAGAAAAATGTTAAGACTTCGGCGATTGTGATAGATGATCGCTGTAAAAAAAAAAATCTGACCCTAAGTTATTCAACAAGGGAGAAGTTAGAACCTATCCTTTCGCTCCTCTCATTGTTCTCTACGATGTCCTATGGATTTACTTTCTGTGATTTTACATTCTGTGATTTAGGGGTTGACCTTTAAACATTTCAATGAATTTTTTTCTTTTTTATCTGCGATATTGCATTTCGGTGATTTTATATTTGATATTCCAAGAGTTGACCTTAAAACCATGCGTAGACTTGAGTTTCTTGTTTTTGAAGAAATCTTCTGTGCTGGTGATTAAACCTTAGGACGAACTCTTACCTAGGCGTGCATCTGGTGAATTGACACTACGTTAGACTGCACTGTTATTCCATCATAGTACCCTTTTTGTCCTGAACCCTTCCACGTTGAGTGTTGTTACGTCTGCAACGTGTTTTTGTGTGACTCGGGTCTAAATTGTTGTGTCTTGGGAGGGGGTGAATTTATTGTGTAATGGTAACATTGGGCTGTTTGAGGGTTTCTACTTTGAACAATGATCTCACCTCTCTCCTTTTTACCTTGACTGTAGATTTCCAAAGAACCTCACTGCCGTGTGAATACACTGGCTGCCTGGCGAATTTCATGAAGATTCCTACGTTTTATTGATCTACGTTTTATCATAACCCTTCCTGTGTTTTAAATATCATTTCCTGTGTTTTATTGGTCTGCATTTTATCATAACCCTTCCTGTGTTTTAAATATCAGTTACTGCGTTTTAATTGATTGTGTTTTATTATAACATCTTCCTGCATTTTTAAATATCCATTCCTTCATATGGACTGCGTTCATGTACCCATTACAGGTGTTTTTATTTATGACTGTGTTTTATTCTACTATGGGCACTTTTGTGGGCTATGTTACTTTAAATGTTATGACCTGTTCATCATTGTTGGTCTAGACCTTTGAGCGGATTTATCTCCGCTAGCGATTTGGTTATTGTTTGGACCACTGTATTACCCATGTTTTTCGAGCTTGTAGTTGGCAGCCCCTTATTAATTTTAATTGCTTTCAGAACTGTCAGGAGTTGGGTGGGGTAGCAGTGGTTTCATTAAACATCGGGCCCTCGATAGCAACCAAGCATGGGTGTTCTGTGTTAATGAATTCTTTAGATCCATAAGACTAACTTAATAAATAGATTTTGGATCGTTGAGCAAACCAGGGAAACTTACCATTGCGTTTTCAATGTTGACCACGCCCTTCTATCTTTTTCTTTTAGTAACTTTTCCTTACTACATTCTCAATGCTCCAGACATTAGTAACTCATTAAAGACCTTGGTTCGTCCCTTGCACTTACATTACTTGGGAAAACCAACAACCACCGGATGGCGAACTCAAGTTAAAATGAGTGAATATATATAATCTAATTGTATGAACCTCGTTAATGTCCTCCCCCTTCTTTGAGAAATGATATTAAATCCATTTTATCAGTTACCTCATGATGAATACAATACAATTAACCTTGATTAAGTTGTTTTTATAAGACCACTAGTTGACCCAATGTAAGGGATGTTGCTCTAAGTTGAATTAAATTACTTTCTGTTACAATATTATAGGCTGGAAAATAAATGAGTCCCCTTAAGCTAGAATGATTTATTTTTCCTTTTAATATGCATATTGTGTTGGGTCCCTGATTCTTGATGGAAGGCATCACTTTTCTTGGAAATTATATTTGGCTTGGGTGATTAATAAGTCAGTACATCATAAGTGTGTGTGTAATATTGGTATGCTGACTATGTTGTGGTCTTTGAATTTCACTTATATGTTATGAGAATAGATATGTAGATACATGTCACATGATTTTACAACGGTTCCTAACCCTAGGCTCTTTGTCTCATTCATTATGTCTTCTAAATTTTGGAGTAAGTGTGTTGGTTATTGTCAACAAATTTGGTTATTGTAATACGTATATGTGCAGTACCATAATACATTTGTTGTTGCAAAAAGTAGATGTAATGTTATTGTATTACAAAATAAAATGTAAATGTTATTGTTGATGAATACCAAATATAGTGTTATGGTTACTTTATTGCAATATTATGTAATATGAAATGTAATGTTATTATGTCATTGAAATTTATTTGTTAACTACATACAAAATGTGATGTCCTTTCAAACTACGTGCATTAAGTTATATTGATTTAGCAATGGGAAATTGCTATTAATTGAACTTAGATTATTTTTAAGGGGGGATTGGTAACTCGTCAACTAATGGAAATGAAAGGGAGTGACAGATTGGTAATTAATGCTAATGGAGTCATAGTTAATGCCTTGTCTTAATTATGGTTGGTTATTGTTGGAGTCCTTTGGACTTGCGCCTTCCGTAGAGGTCATGGTTGTCCATTGATTTTTGTTGTAATTGGTTGTATTCTTGTATTGCTTGGTCTGCTTGTGTCGGGCAGGATGTAGACACCTCCATGTTCCTCAGAACAGTCGCCAACCCTGAGACCTTAAATGGTTAAAATCAATGGGAACCTGGGCTTGAGCATTGCTTATGTGTCTTGGAGATCCTAACCATTGGAGGGTAGGACGGGCAAGTAGTCAGTCTTATTATTGTTAGTGGATTGTCGTTCATTGCTTGCAGAGGTTGATGTGCGTCTTAGATATTTATGTGGTCATCGCATTGCATGAATCATGAAATGTTATCGTGTGCCAATGCATAGTCGAATGTAATTTTTACCCTTGTACACTTGTGCACACACATTATAAAAAAAAATTGTACTTGTTATATGAGGTCCATCATCGTAATGAGGAGGTTCACTACATATGGTATCAGAGTGGGTTCGACCCGCAACTTGGGATCACTACGGCTTTCATTGACATGATTTGATTATACTGTTGCTAATCGAGTTGATTGTGTGCATGCAGGTAATCATGGTTAGAGGACGTTGTAGAGGTAGACGATGGGGTGCTAGAGGAGGGGGCACGATGCCTCCAGTAGCATCCACACCTGAGGGGTCTAACCCCCAGGGAGACGAGTAGGTTCTCGGATAGGAGCAGATAGTAGCTGGTGACGTAGTCGGGATGATGAGATCTTTTCAGCACATGTCCAAGGCACTAATTAGCTACTTGGACAAAGATGAGGCCAGGGCACCAGCACCCGCTGAGGTTCCACCGCATGCACCGAGCGTTACTAGTAGCATTCACTGTGAACTCGAGAAAGTCAAATTTCCAGAGTTCTTTGGTGCCTCGGATGGTGCAACCGCTAAGGCATGGTTGGAGAACATGGTGATGTGCTTCACACTTCGCGATTATACCTCCAACATGAAGGTCTGCATGGTGGTATTTCAACTAAAGCGGAGCGCTCTTCTATGGTGGAAGATGCTCCTACTGCAGCTGAACATGGTCGTCGAAGACGTGTCATGGGAACTACTCAAGGAACGGTTCCAAGAGAGGTACCTTTCAGATTAATTCATTGAGCATCATCTCAATGAGTTCAACACCTTACGACAGGGAGGTCATACAGTGCCCGAGTACGAGGCCCATTTTATGGAGCTTCTCTTGTATGCTCTGCACCTTAACACTGTAAAACTTAAGGTCAATAGGTTCTTTTTTGGCCTTAATGGAAGCCTGCGTGCAAAGGTTATGATTTTGATGCCTCAAACCTTGCACGATGTCATCCAAAAGGCCCTCATAGCAGAGGAGGATCTTATCGGTGGGGGTTAGACCAGAACTCTAGTAGGACTAGAAGGGCATGTTTCATTTGGAACACAGCAGCACCAGACATCAGCGAGACATACGCCGGTATATCGTGGCTTCTAGAAGGGATCCACTTTCACTACACCCCAGTGATCGCTGCCTCAGTAGCGGACACCATATCAGGGACCACAGCATCAGCAGCAGTGTCGCCTGCAACAACAACAGTTTAGGCTTGTTCAGCAGAACAGACCAGGGTTCCAGGCTAGTGGGCCGTCATCTTCTACTTTGGGTACGAGTACTACTGGGACAAAGAAGGGGTTTTGGACGTGTGGGGAGCCACACTACTAGTGCACTGTCCTGTGGAGAGGACCAGAGTTTGTGGATCATCCAGACCCACTACAGTGGGAGATATGGACAAGGCCGATCGGATTCATGCATCGGTGAATAACCTCTAGGCAGAGCACCAGTCGACTGTGCTCGAGACGACAGGTACTGTCGTTGATCAGACCCTTAGTATTTTGATAGATCTCGGTGCTACCGAGAGATTCATTTCTGATGCAGTGCTAAAAAGGATTAAGGTAAAGGCAGTCGAACAGGATGAGTTTAGCTTCATGGAGATGGCTTCTGGAGCCAAACAAAAGGTTGGAGGAAATGTTACAGGTTGTGCCCTTAACCTGGGAGAGTTTGTCACGAGGTCCAACTTGTACGTCACGACCTTAGGATCATATGATGTCATAATTAGTATGGATTGGTTGGAATCGAATGAGGCAATACTCAACTATAAGACGAAATGATTGAGCTTGGTCGATGACGAGGGACAGAGACATGTGATTGTAGGATGGAACCAGGGAGTTTCTCTGAGGTTCGTCTCTTCCTTACAGCTATGGAAGAGTATGCGCAAGGGGTGCAAGATTTATGTGATCCTTGCGTTAAACAAGAAGGGAGTAGCAGAAGTTATAGAACACCTTTCGGTGGTGAAGGAATTTGCATACGTATTTTCAAAGGAGTTACCTAGGATGCCGCCAGAAAGGGAGTTGGAGTTTACTATAGACCTAAAACTAGGGACTGAACCAATAGCAAAAATGACTTATCGGATGTCGACCTTGGAGTTACAAGAGTTGAAAATGCAACTTAAAGATTTGTTGGACCTGGGACTAATACATCCTAGTGTGTCACCATGGCATGTACCGATTATTTTTATACAAAAGAAGGATGGATTGTGGAGGCTTTGCATTGACTATCATCAACTGAACAAGGCCACGATCAAGAATCAATATCCCTTGCCGAGAATTGATGATCTATTCGATCAAATGAAGTGTGTGACAGTGTTCTACAAGATCGATTTGCGATAAGGGTATCACTAGTTGCGGATCAAGGAGGATGACGTCCCTAGGACCGCCTTTAAGATGAGATTTGGACATTACGAGTTTACTATTTTACCGTTTGGACAAACAATCACCCCAGCAGTATTTATGAGTTTGATGAACGGGGTGTTCCACAAGTACTTGGACAAGTTCGTCCAAGTATTCATTGACGATATTTTGATCTACTCTTGGATGATGGAGGAGCATGATAGGCACTTGCGCTTGGTACTACAGTGTCTGCGAGAGCACAAATTGTTTGGGAAGTTGTCCAAATGCTCTTTTTATCAATCGAGGATTCACTACTTAGGGGATGTCATCTCCGGCGAAGGCATCGTCATGGATCCATACAAGGTTGAGGCTATTATGGAATGGCATGCAATGACGAATGTCACAGAAGTGCGTAGCTTTATGGGTTTAGTAGGATACTATCGACAGATTTTTGAGGGATTTTCGAAGATAGCAAATCCGATCACGGAATTGCATAAGAAAAACAAGAAGTTTGTTTGGACCGAGAAATGCGCGGAAGCATTTCAGAGGATTAAAGAGTTGTTGACGACAACGCCGATAATAAAGGTCCCTGACATGGACGTGGACTTCTTGGTATGCACAGATGCATCCAATGAAGGCTTAGGTGGAGTCTTGATGCAAGACGGATGACTAATCGCTTACATTTCAAGGAAAATGGGAAGGCATGAGGAGAACTACACGATGCATGATTTGGAGTTATTAGCCGTCGTATATGCCTTGAAGGTTTGGAGACACTACCTTGTTGGACAGAAATTTGAACTAAATACTGATCATTGTGGACTACAACACATTTTTACGCAAAGTGACCTGAACGCACGACAATGACGTTGGTCGGAATTGCTTAGCGAGTATGACTTTGAGATTACTTACATAAAGGGAACAGTGAACCGAGTGGGAGATGCTTTGAGTCGGAGACCATGCATCTTTTCAGTGTTTCCTCTTCAGACGAATCTACGTGAGAAGATTCTCACTTTACAGTGTGACGATGACTGGTACAAAGAGGTCGAGAGTTTTATCGGACAAAACACAATGATGGTACCACGATATGAGGGATTTTCTTTTGATAGCAATAATTTATTGAGGTTTAAGGGTTGGATTTACGTACCGCCAAAAGACAAGTTGAGGATGTTGATCAAGAGCGAGGCTCATAGGGCAGTTTACATGGCACACCCGGGAGTCATGAAGATGAGGGAAGATCTTAAACCCTTATTCTTCTGGAGGGGAATGAAGGCCAACATAGTTAACTATGTGGCTAGGTGTCTCGAGTGTCAGCACGTAAAGGATGAACATAGACACCCAACGGGATTACTACAACCACATGCCATTCTAGAATTGAAATGGGAGCTCATTTCGATGGATTTTATTGTTGGATTGCCGCTGACAACAAGGAGACATGACTCGATTTTCGTAGTAGTAGACACTCTGACGAAAAGTGTTCACTTTATTCCTGTGCGTATGACATATCAGGCACCTCACATTGCTAGAGTTTTCATCAATGATATTGTGAGGTTGCATGGCGTGCGTAAGAGGATTATATCCGATCGAGGATTAGTGTTTACTGGACGATTTTGGACGAGTTTCCAAGAGGCCTTGGGAGCCCAACTTAACTTTAGTACTCCCTATCACCTAGAGACTAACAGGCAGACCGAACGAACAAACCAAACCTTGGAGGACATGTTGCACATGTACGTAATGGACCAACAAAAGTGTTGGGAGGAATTCTTGCCTCTAGTAGAGTTCTCTTACAACAATAGTTACCAAAGAACCATTAAAATGGCACCCTTTGAGTTTCTTTACGGGCGACCGTGTCGGATGCCCTTGAGTTGGGATCGGCTTGAGGATAGGGTCCTGGTGGGACCAAAAGTGATCCAAGAAATGGAAGAGAAAATGTAAGCCATAAGACAAAGGATTAAAGAAGCGTAGGATCGATAGAAGAGTTATGCTGATGCACACCGAGTCGACCGTAGTTATGAGGTCGAAGATAGAGTCTTCTTGTAGGTTAAACCACATAAGAGTTCGATCAAGTTTGGAAACAGAGCTAAACTCTCTCCTAGGTTCATGGGACCTTTCGCGATTGTGGAGAGAAAGGGGCTTGTGGCCTATCGATTAGCCTTGCTTGATTCCTTGAGGCGTATGCACGATGTTTTTCATGTATCTGTTTTGAGACATTATATTAGTGATCCTACAGATGTGATTGACATGAGTTCCTTGCAAGTATCGGATGAGGGAGTGCTCATGGCTGAGCTGGTCCACATCTTAGATCATCGCGTTCGACAGTTACAACGTCGAATGGTAGATCAGGTCAAGGTCCAGTGGGACAATTATAGTCTGCACTCGATGACCCGGGAGGACACATATGATATGCGCCAATCGTTTCCATTTTTATTTAATAGATAGACATATGATACTGTGATACACTTATTTTAGCATTTATACTAAGAAACTTCGGGATGAAGTTTAGACCAAGAGGGGGTGTATGTAACATCCCTCTCTGGTGCACTAATAAAACTTATTCTTGAGGACACTTGCTCACAAGTGATCCGGACTATTATGATACTAAAACATTTGTCCTTGATTATGATGCATTATGATAGATGACATGATGTTTACTGCATTGACATAGACATGTTCTATTGACTTGGTTTTACTGAGTGTGCATGGTTTTGGACCTTACGGATGCAAAGGCATCGGTGGAACCCTTGGACTCCGGATTGAGTCAGGGATAATATGATGTGGACATGTCTGACATGATTGTTGATGATGTAGGCTGACGATAGCTTATCGACCAAACTCACATATGGAGTAAAGGGGCCACACACGACTACCAGAGAGGTTGAGGGAGAGGTGTGGACAACAACCCTACCACAACCTACTAGCACTCTCGCCATGGATCGAATTGTAGTTTAACGATTAACTAGTTCGAGAGAACCCACGATGCCGCGAGGGAGGATTGCGATAGTCACTCACGATGATTATAAGGGGCACACAATAAGGCAGGGACCTTATTCATTAGAAGCCCTTAGTCTTCCACAAGTTCACCTGGCAGAGTATTGACTCCAGGGGTTATTGATGTCTACCAATTAGTCAAGAGGCGAGTGGCACCCTTGGAGCACATGGTGCATCCTAAAGGGCACGTCGCGCAAAATAAACAAAAGAGGCAAATGGCACCCTTGGAGCACGTAGTGCATCCTGAAGGGCACATCACGCAAAAGAAACAAACGAGGTGAGTGTCACCCTTGGAGCACGTGGTGCGTCCTGAAGGGCACATCGCGTTGATGATGATGAAGGAAGAAACCTAGATGGCCCTAAGACATTTAACACATTAAGAAATTTAAAAAAACAACTCCCCTAATTAAATGTCTCCCAGTTCAGAATCTAAGTCCTAAGTCTAAAACTTCTTTAGGGGTAAAATGTTTTCTAGTCTTAAGAAAAATACCCTATAAAAAATAAAAATTAAACTAAAACCAACTTAAGTAATAGTTTTAGTCTTCATAAAAATTTTGGGGTAAAATGAAGAGAGTAAGAATTTAATTAAAATCAGTGGATTTAAAATTGTAAAGAAGAATTTAATTGTTTAACTTGTGAAAGTGTAAAAGATATTAAATTCTTAATAAAAAGGAAAAGAGGTTAATTTGTGCAACTGCCATTTTTGGCTCTAATAAAAAGGGGAAAGAAGGGAATAATAAAAATTAGGAAACTAAGGAATGGAGGAAACATAATAAGGGAAAGAAGGGAACTTATGGTAAAAAGCGAGGTCAACTTAGTAAAGAATCGGCAATAAAGAACCTTCTAAATTGAACTAAATTAGCAACATCATTTTTAGGGAAAGTATTTAAACCTTTAAGGGAATCTAGGAACACCTAGGAGTAAATTTAGGAGCAACTCTAGGTGGGTGAGGGAAAATAACACAATTTAATAAATTAAAGAAAATAGTTAATGGAGAAACGTGGGGGATGAATGACACTTGTACGAAAGAGAATTTTTAGAAGATTTTATTAAAACTTAAAGTAAATGAAATTTGGGGAAAGTGGGAATTTCTAAAACTCTATAAAAGAGAGGAAGCAAGAGGAAGAAGGGGATCGACTGTTAGCGTAATGTTACGTTGTCGGATTTGTGACTTGACCGATTACTTGTGGGGAGTTGGGATTTCCCAGCTCGGATAGGAGTGGTATCTTGGCCTTGCGAGGAGAGATGGGAGCTAGACGTACCATCTGGATATTGTGTGGCCCCTTTGTGGCTCAGGGGGCTAAGGGGAAAGAAGAGTACCCCTATCATTTGTTGGGAGGTACCTGTGAGGTCTCGAAGGTCGGCAAGTAGGAGCGGCACGGAGAGCGCAGATGTCATTCGAAGCGGGCGATCAGGAAAAGGTACGCTCTTTGATTTTTAGAGTAGAATGCATCAGGACGTAGGTTGGGATGTTGTTGAATCAAATGGTTTTAATACTTCGGCAATTATAATTGTGTTTCGAGTGTAAAATAGTAACTCAGCTATTGTAATTCGGTACTGGATAAATAGAGAAAAATGTTAGGACTTCGGCGATTGTGATAGATGATCGTTGTAAACGAAAAAATCTTACCCTAAGTTGTTCAACATGGAAGAACCTAGCCTTGTGCTCGTCTCACTGTTCTCTATGATGTCCTATGGATTTACTTTCTGTGATTTTACATTCTGTGATTCAGGGGTTGACCTTTAACCATTTCAGTCATTTTTTTTTTTATCTGTGATATTGCATTTCAGTGATTTTATATTTGGTATTACAGGAGTCGACCTTAAAACCTTGTGTAGACTTGAGTTTCTTGTTTTTGAGAAAATCTTTTGTGCTTGTGATTAAACCTTGGGATGAACTCTTGCCTGGGCGTGCATCTGGTGAATTGCCACTGTGTTAGACTGCACTGTCATTCCATCACAGTACCCTTTTTTTCCTGAACCCTTCCGCATTGATTGTTTTGGTGTCTGCAGCGTGTTTTTGTGTGACTCGGGGATAAATTGTTGTGTCTTCGGAGGGGGCAAATTTATTGTGTAATGGTAATGTTGGGTTGTTTGAGGGTTGCAACTTTGAACAACGAACTCACTTCTCTCCTTTTTACCTTGACTGTGCATTTCCCAAGAACCTCATTGTCGCGTGAATACACTGGCTTCCTGGTGAATTTCATGAAGATTCCTACATTTTAAATATCATTTCATGCGTTTTATTGGTCTGCATTTTATCATAACCCTTCCTGCGTTTTAAATATCATTTCCTGCGTTTTATCATAACCCTTCCTATGTTTTAAATATCAGTTACTGTGTTTTAATTGATTGTGTTTTATTATAACATCTTCCTACATTTTTAAATATCCATTCTTGCGTATGGACTGCGTTCCTGTACCCATTACGAGTGTTTTTATTTATGATTGTGTTTTATTCTAATATGGGCACTTTTGTGGGCTTTGTTTCTTTAAATGTTATCAATTGTTCATCATTGTTGGTCTAGACATTTGAGAGGATTTATCTCTACTAGCAATTTGGTTATTGTTGGGACCACTGTATTACCCACGTTTTTCGAGCTTGTAGCTGGCAGCCCCTTATTAATTTTAATTGCTTTCAGAACTGCCAGGAGTTGGGTGGGGTAACATTCGTTTCAATAAACATCGGACCCTCGATAGCAGACAAGCATGGGCATTCTGTGTTAATGAATTCTTTAGATCTGTAAGACTAACTTAATAAATAGCTTTTGGATCATTGGGCAGACCAGGGAAACTTATCATTGCATTTTCAGTGTTGACCACACCCTTCTATCTTTTGCTTTTAGTAACTTTTCCTTACTACGTTCTCAATGCTCCAGACATTATTAACTCATTAAAGACCTTGGTTCGTCACTTGCACTTACATTACCTGGGAAAACCAACAACCACCTGGTAGCGAATTTAGGTTAAAATGCGTGAATATGTATAATCTAATTTTATGAACCTCGTGAATGTCCTCCCCCTACTTTGATAAATGATATTAAATCCATTTTATCAGTTACCTCATGATGAACACAATACAATTACCCTTGATTAAGTTATTGTTATAAGACCACTAGCTTACCCAATGCAAGGGAGGTTTCTCTAAGTTGAATTAAATTGCTTTCTGCTACAGTATTACAAGCTGGAAAATAAATGAGTCCCCTTAAGCTAGAATGATTTCTTTTTCTTTTTAATATGCATATGGTGTTGGGTCCCTGATTCTTGATGGAAGGTATCACGTTTCTTGGAAATTATATTTGGCTTGGGTGATTAATAAGTCAGTACCTCATAAGTGTGCATCTAATCTTGGTATGATGATTATGTTGTGGTCTTTGCATTTCACTTATATGTTATAAGAATAGATATGGAGATACATGTCACATGATTTTACAACGGTTCCTAACCCTAGGCTCTTTGTCTCATTCATTATGTCTTCTAAATTTTGGAGTAAGTGTGTTGGTTATTGTCAACAAATTTGGTTATTGTAATACGTATATGTGCAGTACCATAATACATTTGTTGTTGCAAAAAGTAGATGTAATG
>JASDQU010713210.1:14818-27183 GCA_032191745.1 Picea mariana
TATATATATATATATATATATATATATATATATATATATATATAGAGAGAGAGAGAGAGAGAGAGAGAGAGAGAGAGAGAGAGAGAGAGAGAGAGAGATTTGTAAATATAATAACATATTTATATTTATATTTACAAGAAATATAATTTATTAAAAGGATTAAGATGATGTTCATTGGATAATATTTGAATATAAGCAAAAGAATGAAAAATATCTCTATGCATAAATTTATTTGAATTAAATCACTTAATAAATTATGTGGTCAAAAAATAGACCAAAATTATTACAAGTCAATCAAAATATTGTCTTTGAATCTAAACTGGACAAAAACAAATGTGCACATACCAAATCTAAAATCTAAATACTAATTTTAACAAATTCAAAATAAACATAAATATAAACATAAAGATTTCTTCTACCTATACCAAACTATATAACACATTTATGCACAGAATTTTATAGCACCTTTATAATAATAATTTACAAATATTAACAAATTTGAAATAAACATAAAGATTTCTTCTACTTGTACCAAACACATTTATGGGCAGAATTTTATAACACTTTTATAATCAGAATGTAATCTTTTGAACAATTACACAAAATAATCACAAGTTCATCAAACAGTTACACAAACTGAACAAATAATTACTCATATCTATAATTTTTTTTAGCTAATTTAGTTCAACTAACTGAAAATTAATAATAGATTAAGAAATTAGTTGAGACATTTCAAATTAATCAGATTAAGTGGAAAACTAGTAATATACAAGGCACAATTAATTTGGACAGGTGAAATTCTGTTACATGGTTATAAGAGAATGTTGGGCATTTGTATTTGGGTTTAGTATGCACATTTTCCATTCAAGGAAGCGTCAACAGGATAGAGAAGGAAGCTAGAGATACAGTGGCCTTGGTCACCTATCTTCTCTGCCTAGTTTTATGACAACACACAACCCCAATGAGATTTGAATAATTTTGTTGTTAAATCGGTTTACTAGGGTGTACACCAGCACACTATTCAGCAGGTTAGTTTAAAATTGTTGGTCGATATCCTTCTTTTGGAGGGAACAAGACCTGCGTTATTTTTGTGTGAGTAAGAATGTTGACCTGGTTAGGCCAAAGCAAGTTTGATAATACAGACTCAGAGTTTCTAAAAAATACATGGAACTTATAGTACAACACGAATTTCAACTTTTGAGGCCCAAATAGAGGTGAATGAATAAAAATCGAGTCAAGGGAAAATCTAAGTAGACTCGGCATTAATTTCATTTCTAGCCGGTAAGTCTTTGAATAATATCACCACTCTAAAAATGGAGTCCAGGGAAACGCTAAGAAGACAGTGCATGGATTTTGTTTAAAGATGGTAACTCCTAGAATAATATCACCTAGTTATTATTAGCATATCATTTATAGGGATAACACAACATTTTGTATTTTTTTCAACTATTTCTGAATTGGGTTATGCAGTTTTCGAAATTGGGTTATATAATTGTTGGTGAAATATTAATTTGGGTTGGCCCACACGGCCAAGTCACAGTCCAGTGGACTGTGAATTGGTCGCGGGGGCCTAGCCCTGTGGCTAAGACTTTGGCGTTCCCATGGCTTGGCCACGGGGCCCAATATATAAATTAAATTTAAAATTTTAAATAAAATTTAAATTTAAAATAACAAATTAAAAAATAAAATTAAAATTAAAAATGAAAAGGGAAATTTAAATTAAATTTCAATCTTAAGAATTACAGAGGTTTTGGGCTTACCTAAAGCTCGGCCCGCTCGATTGCCCGCCAACATAGCAGCCCGACCACCCGCAGGAGAGCCCGCCAACACGACGTTTGTGCCAACACAACGTCTGCGCCAACATAACAACCTGACCTCTCACAATCATTGAACACTCACTAACTATCACAAATGGAAAGAGATGAAACAAACATTACAATAACAATGTGAGGTTAATATATAAACAGTTTTTCGACCGAAAGAAGTTTTCGGCTGAAACATTCTTTCGGCCGAAATAATAGTTCAACCAAAAGAATTTTTCAGCTAGAATATCTTTCGGCGAAAAAAATATTGCCAGATGGAAAAATTCACCCTACTAAATTTTTACACGAAAATCAAGGGTGTCTACACTGTACCATTTGATTTGACGTTCCAGGGTTCGACTGAAAAATAATTCGGCCGAAAAATAGTTCAATCGAAAAAAATAATGTTTCGGCCAAAAAATAATATTAGTTCGGCTGAAAAAATGTTTTTCGAAATTTTGGAGATCATATTTTCAGAAAGTGTTACCCATCTATGTGATTTAACCCTTTAGAAAAAAATATATTTTGGAGATTGATCAAGAAATCAGAGGCCCTGTGGGCCTAGATATGGAAGGATAAATATTCTAGGGATAGCCCACTAGAAGAATGGATCAAAATGGAAGAAGATCGTCTAGGATATTTGATTTGGAACCATGCCTGGAAAAATCAGGGGTTGGTTCTACAAGAGACATTCTAGGAAATTCGTGATGGAAGGTCAATGATGTTTTGGGGTGATGCATAGGAACCTATGCCATCGCTAAGTAAAGTGGATAACTAATAGAAAATAAAAGAGAATGTGGTAGGGGATGGCTAGCAGAGGGTCTCCCAATACTAGGAAGAGGATCAACACTTTGAATAGAAGTTGTTAAGAACATGGAGGAACATAGAATAATAGATAATAGAATGGGAGGAGGACACTTATCACGATATAGAGGCCACCGTGAGAAGTTGATAATTGTGATTCTGAAAGGAAAATACAATCTACGATGGGGTCATAAAGGAGATGATAATTTCAAAGTAAGGGAGGCCTACTTTTTTCCATATGGATCAACTAAGGTTTCCAAGAAATCAATTTGGGACAAGCTATGGAATATAACCTAATGGCCAAAGATATCAACATTCCTTTGTCTCGTAAGAAACATAAAATATTTAACATGGCATTGCATCATCATGAAGGACATGAAGGTCAATCAATTTGCAGAATGTGTTACCAAGAAGGGAAGATGATGAACCACATGTTCACCTCCTATAGGGAAGCATAATCCATGTGGGACATGACATCAATTTTATTTAGAACCTCGGATAGGATTCAACACAACATCAACAAAACAATATAGGAATGGAGATAAGAGCCTTATAGAAATACCATACTCAACAGGATATAGACCTATTTCCTCAGATTCCTACTTTGCAATATCTTGAAGGATGTAAATAAAATTATTTATAAACAACAACACCTCAACCCAGAACATCTATGGCAGGGGATCCAATCCAACATACAAGAGATAGTAGCGACTACTACCTGGGTAGAGGAGGAATGGATCCCACTGGGAGAGGAAGTGGAAATATTCAAGAACTAGAATTTGGGATAGTGGAAGAATAAAATCACACCGAAAAAAAAATCTCTTCCAATATTTGAGTGCGCCAGAAATGGGAGCCACCCCCAACTAGATTTATGAAATTGAACTCTGATGGCTAGATGTGTTATATTGTCCATGAAATTGAACTCTGGAGTAACCCAGGCGTAGTAGGTGAGAGGGGGGTTTTTTGAGACTTGTCAGGAGAAATATAGACCATCTTAACTTCCAAGATAGGTCACAAATCCAACAATGGAGTGGAGTTAGTTGGGATCCTCACAGTTCTAAGGTTAGCTTCCATCTTATGCTACCATCTAAGTTTAGTTGGGAGAACTAATAGTTGAAGGAGACTCTCATATTCACATCGCAACATTGAAGAACATAATCAATGGCACTCCAATGGAGAAAGTATTGAAAAAAGAATGTATTTTCTTTAGCCTATCGAAAGTGGATCAACTCATTAAAGGAAACTCATATATCATCCTAGCTGATTTCGAAAAGAAATCTAATGATATGATATATTTTCTATCCAATGTGGGTATCGATCATAAGACAAGAGAAAATTGGTGGTGATGGATATAGGTGGTGTCAAGGGAATTCATGGACAACATAAAACATATAGCCATGCGTTAAAACCATCTCCCAGATGGGGTGACATCTATAGGGGTCAGCAACTCCCATGTGGGGATGCCATCCACCCACAAATCAACTTAATCATCGTATCCCTCCCACATTTCTTCAGTGATCGAAATACACATGGATGTTGGTTGATAGATATGGTGGAATATTTGAAATTATGACATTTGATTTAATGGGATGTTACCATAGGTAATGGATGTAATGAGGATTGAGGATGCATTTGGAATGATGTTACATTTAGATGATTTGATGTTGAAGTTGTACTCAACTAGGCCATTCTAGTTAATGAATAGGAGAGGAAGGAAATGGGCTCATGGTGGAAGGATGAATTTATTTGTACTCATGAAAATATGAGGAGGAGAGGATGGGAATCAAGGATGATATTGAGGCCTCACATTAAATAGATGTGTCCCAACAATATGAAAAGGGAAAGTTCTATATTGGGCCTATATCTTCGAGTTAGAAAAAGTAGGTCCTCAAGCGAGTGGTGGTAGTTTTGGGAAGCCTAGAGGAATTTGGCTTAGGGGTTCTCTGCTACCATAGGTAATTAATTCCTATTTGCATGGATTGGTATAAGGTGAGATAATTCTAAATTAAGTCTAAAGGGATCCTCATTGGGTGATAATGCATGTGACAGACCCAAATTCCTATGGGGATCGAAAATAGATATTGGGATCCAACCTACAGAGATTGAACATGATTAGAGTAAAGACACAATGAAGGGACGTGACATGATATGTGAGCATGGGAGGCCTGGGTTGTAGAGAGGGGAGGGATAGTTCCATATGCCATTAGGCTCGATGACCCAAACCAGAGAAAGTGAGGTCTACGGGGTAGGTGAGAAAAAGATTTCATATCCCTTGCTTGGAATTGGAAAAGTGGATTATGACCATACTATAGGAGGAAATGATAAAGGAACTAGAGGAAATATTAGAGGAAGAAATTTTTGTTGAAGCCCGGGACTGGGTTCCGGACCCAGGTCAATCCCAAAATTAGGACACCAAATAGTTATGTTTGGAAAAAAAATATTGGTTAAAGAAGGCTATGGTGGCCCAAGAAATTTCTCAACAACATGAAGAAAATATATTCACCCTACATGTCATGATAATTCTTGAGACTAAATTTGAACTATTCTATAAATCTCAATTTGGGTCTCATTTGTAGGAAAGAAAAGAAGGAGACTAGGGTCTATTACAGAGTTAACATGAGGGCACTACCATCCAAGAGGAAACCGAAGAGGACCCAATTATGATGGAGGATGATTATTCTGAACTCAGTAGCCAACCTAAGGAGGAACAATACACAGATCCACCCAACCATGCTATAGAGTAAAGGACTTGAGCTCAAGTTGTCTTTTGTTCTCCTTTGTTTATTGGCTTAGATGTTTTGTTTTATGCTTTGTTGCTCATTCATAGGGAATTTTCATTTGATCCCCTAACTTAAATATGTAATATTTAAATCTCAATAAGCTAGGAATACTTTCCAAACCGAATATAGTAGAATCGTAGATAAACTACTATTGGAAAAGCATATAATCTAAAATACTGGTCGAGGAGTCTGGTTTCTGACAAAACAAAATCCATGGAATTCTCACTATAATTTTGTGTGTACAGAATAGAAAATGCTAGTTTCTCTTTTTCTTAACAAATATTATAAATAATCAATAACATCATCTACTTCCACATTATCGTTTTATGTTATTGTTATGATTTTATCTTTTTATGTTATTTTTATGATTTTAATACTTAAAGTAACAATATTGATTATTTTTTCATAATGTGATAATCATATTAAACTTAATAAAGATCAAACAAAAATTAATATACTTATTTTGTTTAAATTTATTTGTGAAAAATAGTTTTGTCTATACGATTCACTACCAATTATGAAAAATATGATACAGACTCCTCCAATATAAAATTAAATAAAAATAATGTGTTTTTTCTTATTTTTTTTTGTTTGTTAATTTGTGCGAGACCTGTTGGCTACGCGATTAACCTGTGGCTTGAGAAACCGCGACTCAGGGGCATCTAAGCCATAAAAATCACCCGGGGATCGCACCCGGCCTGAGCCACACCAACCCTTAACATGGTTGGATTTTTTTGTCCCCGCAAGTTTCGAACCGGTAACTTTAACATCATGGAATGGCTTAACAACACACTCCGTCACCGACTGTCCTACACCTCAGGGACTGTGTTTTCTCTTATTTTAGTTCTCTATTACAATAACACATAAATTTTTCATGCTTCAATCCCCATCCTTGGAGTCTCCACAACTATTAGGGACATAGCTACCCTAACCCCACATGTAGGTAGAATAATATGATTTCTATGTAATAAAGGATGACATTAGTAAATAAGGCCAATATAATAATGTGAACAAGTCTAATTTAAGAAGACTTAATAGAAGTTTATGCTTCTACAAATACCTTCCTCTACAATGCTCTTTAGAAGATAGAATTAGTATAGATAGGAGTAGAAATCATGGGAAAGTTTCGTCTTGAGAATTATTTTGTAATTGAGCTCTACTTTGTTGGAAGTTTCCTCCTCAAAGAGGCGACTGAAATTATATTTGTATCAATAGAGGTATCATTTCTAGTGTTATTGTTCTCTATATTTTGATGTATCTACTAGTATTTGTCAGAATAAATTTCTTTATTCTTTGCATAATACATATGGTACCATACAAGTGGTATCAAAAAACTTTCCTCCACAAAAATTATAGAAACGCAATTTCAGGATAGAGACATGTATTCTTGATGCATTTAATGCAGAAAGATTTGTTGCTCGTTGGGTTAAATTGTGATTGGGGAGGAATACATGCATGAAAAACAAAGAGTTTCACAGGTTAGTCGAAATAAATATTTCACTTAGTTGGAAACGTCTGTAACCCCCGTTGGTACCTTTTAGAGTAGCACTACATTAGACTACACATTTACATGTCCATCACTCACATGTACCTTCAAGTATATAGGGATTCCCCTAGGTCTCTTGAAAGTAATTATAGATTGGATTATCAGTTTACTGAATGCTAGAGAGGCACTTAGAATGGAACTTGAGAAGATCTCTCTTGCATACTTGGGTAATCGGGTGGTACGACTAAGGGTACGATCGAACCTCCTTAGTTGGTTCCCTGAGATATTTGGTTGAGTACTACTATTTGACCCCACATGTGTATCATATAGCTATAACAGAACGAAGGCTCTTGTCTCCAGGAACCCCCAAACCATAACCCTTGTCACTAGAATAGAGTAAAACATAACTATAGGGGCAGTTTTGTAGTGTAACCCTACCTCTTGCATCCAGGTTGCAAAATTTCTACATAATTTATCCTATTAACAATTTGGGCATTCAATCGCTATAATATTATTGAGGACATAATATAAATATGGAATATTTAAAAAAAAAATTATAATGCTCCTAATGACACCCTTGTTTGGGACCTATCGCACCAGATTCTTCTCATCATCTTGATTTCCATGGTATATATCATTTGTAATTCATTTTGTTTATGTGGACCCCCCTACCCTATATGACACCCTTATTTGGGACCTATCACATTATAATCCTCTATTTTCACTGATCATAGCGGCATCCTTGACCAATAAACCCTTTTCTATGTGGACCCACCAACCCCATTGTACCACTTGTACTCCCTAATGGATCATACCTACAACCAATATTTTGACAATTACAACACTACCTTGGAAAAATCCAATGACATGAATAGGAAAAAGATTGTTGAACTTACTTTCTAGATATATGAAATGTGGAAAATTTGATAGCAATGGTTACTCAATCCAAATATCCTCTCTCCTTGACACAACCTTATAACCTAGAATACATTGATTCGTCCCATTCCATTCTCTTTCATTCCAAACCCCCTCATCGTAAATGTCCTCTTCCCAAAGAAGACGTGAATAAATTTGATGGATTGGATCCCACGTGTTGGGTCACCCAAACGAAACATTATTTCTCCTTCAATGGAATTATTTATGATTTGGACAAACATTGTTTCAATTATTTGGATATTGAACATTGGAAATGGTGGTAATGGTGTAAAAAATGGCGTAGAGGGTATGTTTTTTGAACACAATTTGTTAAATATATTTATGAATAGTTTGACATTGACACGCATCATTTGGGACATTTAACCAAGATGAAAATGTCTGAAAAAGTGGAATACTATATCACTTCATTTGAGCAATTAGCTTTCAGAATGGATGGCATGTCTAACACCTTCTTTGGGGAATCCTTTATTAGTGGCATGAAGGATGAAATCTAAGCCCATTTCCTTATGGATTTACCACAAACTTGGATGGAATCTACTCAAAATCCCAAGGAATCACAACAAGTAGCCTCTTCCTAAAATAGAAAACCCTTCTTTCTTGCTTTCTGTAGACCCACCAATCCAACCTCTCCTTCCACTCCTCGTATAAATCCATATTCTAGAAATCTAAATTTTATAAATATTTTTAAAAAATCCCCTATCATGAGATACAAAGATTTTTATAAATTCCCCTATCATTTAAATATAACTTTTAGGAGTGACAATCATTACTTTTCAACATTAAAGATGATTCTTGTTCCAATTTATGATGAAAATTTTTATATAACATTCCAATCTAAAAATAATTTCAATTTCTATATACATTTATAAATTATATTATAAATAAATACTTGAAATGAATGATGGCATGAGGATTGGGGTAGATGGTTAGGTTTTGGATTTGGTTTACAAGGTTTTCTTTGGGAGATGGGAGTACAAGTTTCAAGGAAATATTGATTGGATTACAATGGTGGCGCATGATCTGGATGTGGTGGTAGAAGTATCCAAGGAACATGGATGTACTAAGTCGTTCAAGGAGTTGGTGGCATCGAGGTCCAACAATCCTCTAGGGACTTCATGAGGAGAGGAACGCACAGTCATGTGCCCATATCTAACCAAATCGATAAGGATGTAGGTGCTAGCAGCAAACCAGAAAGGAGATTTAAAAATGGTTATCTAACCAAGAAAGAGGAGAAAATTTGTTATGAGGTCACCTCATCATTTACAAAAGTTCTTATCGTATATGCATAGATACATAACGGCTTCCATAAATGTGCATATTATACTAAAACACTTATGTAAATGCGCATAAATGGATGTACTTCTATAATTTCACATTTATGGAAGCACTTTCTGTATATGTGCATATACGAAATCCCTTCCCTATATGTACATTTCTAAAAGTGTTTCCATATAATATGTGAATATATGGAAGCACTTCCATATCTAGCAATTTATGGAAGAGATTACATATGCACATTTACCAAAGTGCTTCCATATGATATGCATAATTATGAAAGAGATTCCGTAAATGTGCATTTACGGAAGTGCTTTCATATAATATGCGCATTTATCGAAGTGCTTCATTAAATGCGCATATATGGAAGTTATTCTGTATAATATGTACATTTATGGAAGTGCTTTCATATGTGCGCATTTATGGAAGCACTTCCATACATTAGTATATATGGAAAGTGCTTCTATATATGCGAATTTACGGAAGCTATTTCTATAATGTGCATATAGGGAAGCACTTTCATATATGCACATATACAGAAAGTACTTATGTAAACATGAATTTATGGAAGAGTATCTGTATATGCGCATTTATAGAAGTGTTTTTGTACATGCACATTATGTAAATTCACTTTTGTATATGTTTATTTATAGATGTCACTTATGTATATTCGTATATACGGAAACGATTCTATTTATGCGCATATAAGAAAAGTGATTCCATAAATATATCCATCCACAAACCCAAAATAGATGGGAAAGGATGATTTCATCTGCACATTCAATCAAAAATCAAGGTATAAGCAGCTGATAAAAAACTTGTGCACGCAAAAGAAAGACATACCATGTCAAAATCATATAATAGAGTAATGTAAAAATCACACATGTGATATATTCTATGCATATTACTTCTTGAGGTAAATCCCATTTCGTAGCTCACTCAGAGATACTAACTCATAGGAACCTCTATGTAGCATGCATTTTATGATGTATGTCCCATGCCATATGGGTTCTAACTTTCATGCCCCCGGTTTGTCATTATCTTGATCATAGACTAGGACTAGATATCCTTTTGTGAAAGTGTGAGGTTGGATGGACTTATCATATTTATTTTTTATGTGTTTTTGATATGTCTCATTGATTAGAACAACATCGCGAAGGGTTTCATCCATCTTGGTTAAATATAAAAATTGTTCCCCTTCAACAAAAGTATGGGGTAGGAGTTCTACAGTGAGTTTCAATGAAGAAATATTACATTTGATTGGTAATACCGTGTAACAACCTTAAATTCCAACTCTCACGTCGGGTATCGGGGTTTCACCCTTCGGGATATCGGTACCCGCGATGTCAACTCTATTTTCCTTCGAATCCCCGAACTCCGAGACAGCTGCCCACGCTTCCCGTGACGGGACCCACATATTTGTGGACAAAATCGGGATATCGTCGATCGGGGAATCACGAATCCTCTCACCATATGCAGGACCCTTCGAGTCCCGAACCCCGATGGTCAAGGGTCAACGCTGCATGGCGTCGGGGATTTCCTCGTTGTTAATTCAGCGAATTCTCATGAACGGTTCACTGCTCCCTCCAACTCGTGAACGCCGATAGCCCGATCTGTTGCTATGGCGCCACGTGTATCCCGTTAACACCCGGGGCTCGAGCTGCCACATCGCCATCGATATTTCGTGGATCACGAGTCCACGATACCAATGGTTCACGGTATTGAAAACCCCGAAGTCCTGAACTCCGATATCCCGAGGTACGTGGGTTCGTACTGGTGGGGTCACCTCCTGCTATCAGGATTCGTGGAATCGCGAATTCTCTTGTCATTAATCCCTTGCACCGGGAATTCCCGAGTGCCGAACCTCGAAATCCCGAGGTCCTGTACCACGTGTCTTGTCATTTGATCAACGGTCTCGATTGAATCGGGAAATCGCTATTCGCGATTTCAAAGGGTAAGGAACACTTGCCTCCACAAACTCCGAAGCCCGATTTCACGATGAGTCCTTGACTTGCTGGGGTTCAAAGGATTAACTCCCTCGCACCTTCCCAGGGATCTAACGGCTATCGGGTGGTCCGCCCGAGATCTACGGTTAACGGGAATTCTCCTGAAATCGAACTACTCAGGCCCGATTTTTCTAAGTAAATTTGGTAACGTTTCATTACTTTCAACAGCTGCTATTTCATAAGCAATTTTTACAGCATTTCGTTTCAGTAAACAGTAATAATACTTTCATGGAAAAACATCGATTTGGGATAACGGATGCCTTGATGGCTTAGATTCGTCATCAAATGTTGAATTCCCGGCAGACCGACAGAAACCATGAATGATTATTAAATAACAAAACAAAACAACTTCTCAGCAAAACGTTGAGTTCTATGATAGCATCTACAACAACTTAGTATTTTTAAGATTTGCTGAAATAATAACAGAAAGAGACAAATTCAAACTGAACCCAGTGCCTGGATATGATGCTAATTTAAGTTGCCTCCTTGCTGCCTTGCTACCTTGTTGTCTTGCTGCCCTGCTACTCAGTCCAGACCTGCCATAAACACAAAATAACTGCCCAAATCTACTGTCCACCCTGCCAAATAGGAAAACAACCTAGCTCCAGGATATCTATGGATATCCTGGCCCCCGAGCCCAAAACCTCCAGCAACACGTGCCTCCCTGATTAATATGATACAACCAGTAAGTCCTGTGTCTCTCTCTGAGCACACACGCCCCACAGTCCAGCTCTCGGCTCACTGTAAAAATGGCCAAAAAGATCATTTTTCCTGCGTCCATTCCCCCTCCGAATGGCCCGCACATCCCCCTCATCCCCCGCCTTGTTCCTCCCGACCACCTCACGCAGTTACTCCTCACAACCACCCTCTGTCCCCCGTACTCCGTTTCATTAACATTTTCCTTATCTTCTCGGGATTTCTGGGCTTCTTGCCCTGCATACGCCACCCTTGGAAGCCTACGCCATCCCTATTCTTACATTATTTTATTTCTTTTCCCTTAATTTCTGTCACAGTTCATTAAATGCATTCTTCAGTTTGATTATCACACAATTAATCATGCTTATTTTCTTTAACTGATTTTTCTTTAAAATCTTTAATCGTTTAATTAATTCGGGTCATTACATACACCCACCCTTCAAGGAAATTCGTCCCGAAGTTAAGAAATCTGATTTTACAAGGGAAAAAGGCATGGCTCATACATTCACAACAATTAACTTTGACTATATCAGTAAGTAATTCAAGAAGTCCATACATACTATTGTATATGTACGAGGAA